>JBBPPG010000681.1:0-17702 GCA_038091855.1 Leccinellum luteum
AGAAACGCGATCGAAAACACATCATTTGGATGTTCGATTTTGATCAGATTTACGTCCCTTGGGTCAGTGACGATACAGGGGGAGGGTCCGCCATTGTCGTTACTCGTTTCTGGATTTCCACTGGTATGAATATTTTCCTTTTGATGACCTCGTTTTTATCACCTTCGAAAGACATTGCTCACAGCTCTAGTTCTTCTACTTCAAGAGTCTCTTGGAATGTATGTTGGGTTGGTGATCAGTGCTGAGCAGCGGAAAGAAACCTGTACTGCCATTGACACCCACTCAGAACCACCAGGCTGTGCTCTTGGCGCTTGCTTCTGCCCACGTCTACCCCCTTTACCTCCGTGTTGAGTCTACAAATATTGCTGTGTATGAGACACTCGAGGCTGGAGTCAACGTGCTTGTGACCCGCTCACCAAGCCATAGATATCGAACAAGATGTAGACCCCACGTGGTCTCCATCAGCCATTGGTGCAGTACTACTACTGCTCCTCCCCAGTGGGAAAGGGATGGAAATATGAATTGATCAAGAGAATGGTGGTTATAGGCCAAGATGGCAACTAAGATGCACTGGAGGTAGTTACAGGAGAATGGAAGGTGATGGGAGAAGTGCTTTGCGTTCCCTGATCCGGAATGGACCTTCTGTTGGCTTGCGAACTTGTTATATATACTAGTAGTCGAGGTAGAGAATGTCGACAATGGGTGGGTGAAGTGGGAAATCAGGCAGGTTAGAAGGAGAGGTGGACCTTCTGGTAAGTGGATTAGTGACGAATACGAGAGGTGGCGTATCGTAGAAAAGCTTCATGTGCGATGGGTTTGGCATGTATGGTGCGAGGCAGAAATATTTGAGGGTAGGGGAGTAGAATCAAAGCCACAGTTTGGAGGGGGAGAGTCGGGAGACATGCAGCATGGGGGTTACGCGGGACAAGAGTAAGTAGGTGAAACTAGAATTGCGCCACCACTATCTCGCATGTTGGGGTGTTGAGAGCGGGCTCATATCATGGACCACCACTTGAATCTGAAAGCATCAAGGTCGTTACCAGTTTTAGATGTTTGATCGCTTGTGCGCATGCTCGCACCTGCATCCTGCTCCTCAATGTTATGGACATTGCGCACCCTCTCCATGTCACTGGGTGGCTCATCTGTAATGCCTAGTTCAACACCTTTCGTCGTCATTCGTGTTCATACCCTGTACATGTCCTTTTGATGCTTCATTGCCTCAGCCCTCGTGGACTAGCCTTGCTCTCCGCGGCTCATTGGGGAGCTCTACAGACTGAAGATGACCTGTGTTGTTATTCATTGTGTATGCAGTCTCTTGAAGATCTTGTACAGTCATTGTCATCCGCTTCATCTTGGGAATGTATGCTGCGTGAGTGTCAGTGGGAGTTTCTTATGTAATGGGCCTTCATATTCCGATTTCTCAGTTGCATCTTTCAAGTCATGTTTCTATGGGACCCCCCTTCTATCTGTTGTCTTGCTGCTTTCCGCTGGACTATCTCTGCCAGTGCCCGGAGCTCTCAGACTCTCATTGATGCATACAATGCTGTTATCAGCCTTCACGTGGCTTGGGCTCCGATTCACTGAGCATCACCACCTAGTACTCCTTGAAATAGCCGATGTAGCATGTTCCACCACTTGAAAATGATGTTGAATTGACTGCTGAATGGCTGGTGAGGTGGCTTCCATCCTTTGGAATCACTTCCTGCAGCTGAGCACCTCAGTTGATGATCTTCATGTCGAACATCCCACCATTACTGACCAATTACAGACGAGAGCTGGAACTTGAACTTTCTAGTTCTTGGAATGGGAGGTCTATAATAGTATCCACTGGTTGGTGAACGCTAACACTGGCTTAGTCGACAAATAAGGCACCATGATCTTACTCTGGAAAACCATCGAGCAGCTCGTTGCCTTGGCAACCTCTGGACCAGTCATGAAAAGAGAGATCTAACGCATTAATTGTCAAGGAGACTTCGCTCTTTGCCTGCCAAACTGCACAAAGCAACTGGAAGCTACTAGAAGAATCAGTTCATTTGGGCGCTGGTATGATTGCGATGATGTCACGGTTGTTGGTAAGGGATGAAGATGCACTGAAGGTTCTGAGAGATGTGTATGTGCACCTGTTTTGGGATGGGAAGGTTTGTGATACCAGGGAGGCTATGGAAGTGTTGCATTATACTGTTCAGTGTCTTCGTGACTCTGGCGCATCACTCACTTCCTAGGTTCCTTTTGTTAGTACTAGAATCTTGATCGACTCATTGATTATCAATGAATTTTGTTGCTTCAGCTTCCCTATTACCTCCCAAGACCTGCTTACTGGATGACTTTTGCCTACATATTTTTTTTCTTTCCATGTTGTTATTTGACTACAAAGGTATTGCAACACCGGGTGTCATTTGCACTGGCATGACAGTATCTCGTGTGTTATCGAGTGTAGTACTGCTACCTTATGTGCCAGACGACATGTGAAAGGACTGCCACCCAGCACAGCAACAAGAAATCATGAGGGACAAATCGTGACTCCATCACAACTCCTCTTAGTACAGAGTGGCATAGCAATTTCCGACTCCAATGAATGCAATCCAATAATAACATGGTGCTTGGAATGCATTAGGAAAGGTAGGTGGAGACTGAAGGTCACCAGAGCAGTGAAAGTGTACAAGGTGATTGAAAGGGACACCATGGAATGAAACAGGAAGCTCCGAGTCGAGCTGTATTTCAACGTATTTAGTAGCAAGTGCGAGTCATCCGACATTAATGATGCCAATAGCGATGCCTATCACATGGATGAAAGCTTTCCCCCAAGGTTATGCCTTAGGGAGCGAGGTAATACTATGATGCAGCTGTGATAGAACATTTCAATATCGGAGGCTCAAAGACAGCACAGAAAATGAACAAATCAGAGTTGCAGAAGTACTGGTCAGCAGTTGAACATGTGGTTCATAAGACTGTTGAGCTTGAATATGATTTTTTTGTTTGTCAAACACTCCAAAGAAAGAGGCGGCAATGTAAGAATGAAAGCATGAAAGTGGAAGCAGTGACAACAATGAGCCAATTCAAACCCAGACAACCAAATGCACTGTGAAGTGCACGCAGTTGGTCATCTAGATCATCTGAACTTCAAGCTGCAGAGTCCTTTATTTCAGGTGTCTTTCTATTCAGGATCGGAAATAGACTGAAATCACAAGGTTCTACCGAGCACATGCAACGCTTGCCGACCTGTTTAATAGACAGGTTTCAAAGAATGCACAGATAGGACACCACCAATAACAATGTTGTCCGAATGGGGTGTTATCGAAGCAATGCGATACATATATAAAAACACTGATGCCCTTTGAATTTAGTCATATTTCAATCCCTTCCTTTCACGATCAGTATGTCTGGTCCTACCGGTTCCTCTTCACTGTCCGTCCAGGAAAAACTGGCAGTTTCAGCAGCACCTGGTGATTTTGTGTTCAATCAAGATCTAGACCATGTCAAACACCAGCTCGGAAGGCAACACATTCAAATGTAATGAATTATTTATTGTATTCCAAGTCAACACGCTAATGTTACATGGATAGGATTGCAGTAGGTTGTTTGCTCTGGTACCACTTAGCGATGTGTGCTGAGTGCAGCACAAGCTCATGGGGACTATCGGTACAGGTCTTTTCCTTGGTCTCAGAGAGATCCTTGGGGACTGTGGCTCTTTGGGTTCACTCCTAGTGTATACCTATGTCTGCACTGTCATCTATGCATATGCTCTGTCCATTCTTCACTTGCTGTTCTTGTATAACCCAATCCAGGACTATAATATCAATCGGGGAGATGACAGAATTTGTGCCTATATCAGGGTTGTTATTGCTCTTTGGCAAGTTGAATCTCAGGATCTATCACTACGTTATCCTTAGCTAACTGCATGCAATTGCATGATGGCTAGACCCTGCTATGGGCTTTGCAGTGAGTGCAGCATTAAATACGTGATAGTCTTGCTAATGTGAACTTAGCTTGGATGGGTTTGTGGTTAGAGTATTTGGTCTTTTTCTTACTCATGCTTTGCAATCTTTTCAGAATTATTTCTATGTGAGTCTTATAATCATTTTGTTACTTCCTCATTAAGTTCCATTCCAGTATGCTGGAACTGCTATACCACTCGAAATCAGTGCTTTCTCTTCGATAGTCACGTTCTGGGATACAAACATCAGTTATATGATTTACAATTAACACGCCAACCTTGACATTCTTGTATAAATAAGCCTAACCATACTGCAATCTACATTGGGGCAATCATTGTAGCGCTCCTTTTGATCAATCTATTTGGTGTCCAGTGAGTTTTCTATCCTGTTTATCATGCGGGCCCATCCTCACTTTATCTATCAGATGGTTTGGGAGTTGTGAGTTTTCCTCAAATGTCACACTCATTTGTGCTCATCATCCTCAGCAGAAATTGTCTTTTCGGCATTGAGAAGTAAGTATCAAGTGAATTTCAGAGTGCTATTGCTTACGATGGCTTTGTAGTTATTATTGTGGTTGGTCTGGCAAGTCACTGAATCCATCTCTTGTCCATACTCTTTTACTCATTGAAGTCAAGATAATTGGAGGCCTTGTGATCAGCCTCGAAGGAGGCCCTGATCATCAAATGTAAGCTTCTATGCTTGTTTTCTGAATATTATTCACATTGCATCTTTAGGATTGGCTTCAAGGTGACCTGCATATGATGCTAAAAATGACTTTGCTAACAACCTGAATAGTACTGGAAAAATCCAGGACCCATGGTTTCTTGTATGTATGATCTGTCATTTTCTGCACAATGCTAACAAGATCATGACATGTTCACATAGTGCTAGAACCCAGTGCTAGAGGTCGTTTCATCAGTTTGCTTGTTGCAATTATGCCTGCCGGGTTTTCTGTTAGCGGTATTGAATTGATAGCTATGTGGATTGCTCAGTTGTGTTTCGCTTGACCAGATCTCACCATGCATATACAGTGCTGCCGCCAAAACACAACAGCCCAGAACAAATATCATCAAGGCAATGAAGACAGTGATCTTCAGACTGATATTCTTTTTCATAAGTGGTGTCTCGTATATTTTCAGTTTGCTTGATCTTAGTAATTCCTAGATAGTTTCGGTACTAGTAGTTGGAATGCTTGTTCTGTCAAATGATCCAGCCTTATTTCGGTAATTAGCTGCCTCCTCTGTCTACCTCAGGCTCCCATTTAACAGTTTTTTTAGATCTGGGTTTTCTGCTGCCCAGTCTCCCTTTGTGATTGCATTTCAATGAGCAGGCATCAAAGGTTCATACTCTTTGGGATTCTATCATTGTAGATTGCTTATGATTTCCTTTCGCATACAGTTCTCTCTTCCATTATCAATGCTGTCTTGATTCTATGCGTTTTCTCTGCCGCAAATACATATGTATTTTCTGCATCCCGTGTCCTGTATGGCCTGGCAGTGCAGAAGAAGGCACTCAAAATCTTCACAATCTATACAAAGGATGGTCTACCCTGGGTCACAGTCCTTACTTCGGTATGTATTATGCTTCGGAGTTTCTGTGAGTTGCTAAATCAACTGAATACTTCCAATAGTGGCTCTTTTTGTTTTTGACATTCATGAACGTGTCCCAAGCATCTGGGACAGTATTCAAGTACACAATATCCTCCCCATGGCTGTATTTCAACTGACTCTCGTGTCTAGTTGGTTTGTTAGTCTGGGTGGGTACTGAACAAACATAAAGTCGAGTAATATATTGCTCATTGGTTCATCCTTTCAGCCACTATGTGTGGATTCATTGGGTAAGATTTATTTGGATGCTTGGCCATATCAACTATTCATGTTTTCATAACATAGTTGGCTCATACTCAATACAACGTACCTGCGTTTCTGTAAGTTGCAAAGTTCTTGCATTGAATCATAACCACAACCATGCATGCAGACTATGGACTGAAAGTACAGGGGATTGTTCCTTGTGGCATTTGGAGGTCACCTCTGCAACCCTATGCCTCCATGTGGGTGATTTTCTGATATGCCACTCATTACCTATTCTACTTTATATTGTAAACTCAATGCTCGCAGGATAATATTCTACATCCTCATGAGCAGTATTTCTGTATTCTGGGATTGGAATACTGCAGCATTTGTTGCATCATGTAAGTCTATGCTTTTTCATCTGGAATTAAAAATAACCTGAGACGTGCATGCTCTAGATGTCAGTTTGCCTGTATTTTTCTCTCTGTTTGTTGGTTATAAACTGTGGTATAAAACGAAGATGGTAAGCACTCCCTGTTATCATCCCTAGCTATAAATCCATATAGGCCCATGTTTATTTTCAACAGAGACACCTCGAGGATTTAGACTTTGTATTGGTATGTGATAGCTGTTGGTTCTTACCCCTGGTGTCTGAACTCAGCTAACTTTCCAGAACATACTGACTCTCAAAGAGACTGATGACGAAGGATTGCTGCTAAAAAAACCGTCTCTTCTAATGAGGTTGGGAGAGCTGGTATGATGAATTATTGCATATGTTTGTTTTCAACTCTTTCTCTTGTTTCCTTTTGGACTGTCAGAACCCTTTGAACCCATGCCCCTATCTGACATCATTAGTGATCCCATCAAGGAAGTCCCTGAGAATAGTGTAGAATAATGTAGAACATTCTATAAGCCTACCCTAAACTAAGAGTGTATAGTATATAAGAGTTGTTACCTGCATGTATGTTCTTTACGTTTGATATTCTCAATATATAATTTCCCTTTCATTGTCTTCCATTGAGTTGTGTAAGGCATTTGCTTAATATAATATCAAACGTACTATCCTCTTTGTTGCTTGAGCATTTTGCTTGCCCAACTTCTTTTCATTTTACTTTTGCCTTTGGAGAAGCACTTTGCTTCTTCCATTGATCTTCTTCAAGACCTTTCCCGGATTCACTTCCTGTCAGGTGCTGTCTTTCACCCCGACATGTCGTACATGCTCGACATTAACACGTTCTCGGATCCCAGAGATAAGGAAGATCCATCGCATCGATGTTAAAGAGAACCCCTGAATGGGCTACTGTACCTTCCAGAGACTAGCACTCTGTCCCCACACTATTCATATGCTTATCTGGCGTAATGGTGCATAGGCTACCTAGTAGGCCTAACCTGCCCTGCACCCGAAGTAAGAATAAAGTTCCTGGGACCATTAGGACCCGTCATAGTGGACTAGACACAGATCTGTGGGATGAGAGGCCACAGCATAGAGACAAATATGATAAAGTCATCGGGTTTCGCGTGAATAATCTTAATGTCATGTCAGTCATAAAATACCACTCCCCTGCGTTAACCACCAGAGAGACAATGTTTTAGTGCTGGCAAGCTAGGGTTGATGAGTAAAAACCTGAATCCTCTGGTTCCTTCGACAAATGACTGCACTCATGACACAGTTTCTTTTATAGCCCTTACCATACCTCATTCCTTCTGCGTCGCTGGTTTCTTCGTGAGTATCACTGCAGACCTACATTATCATCATTCCCATCTCCATTCTATATGACATTCTGGAGACCAATGACTTCATCGACACACCCCGAGTTGACCTTGAGGCCTTTGTTGGTACTCGAAGCCGCTTCATTGGGATTCCAACAAGCAGCTGCATTAGAGATGGATACCACAGGGGGCATTGCCACATCGATCCACAACCCCCATCAATCTGTGATGGTGAGTCATGCCTCCCTGATCCCTATATCTCCTACACGGAATGTCCATACAATGGGTTCCCATGTATATTCCACCTTGGAGGAATTTTATGTCAATTACATGACCTGGAAAGAGGCGCATGCACAAGACCCTGCTTCTGTGAGGCCTCTGCCAAACATGCCACTCATGGCGGCACTTTGACCGATGATCAATCTGCCCAACCCTACGAGGCTTGGTGTGAATATGTCTCCAACTTCCTGAGGCCGACCTTTATCTACTCCACCTTCGATCCAACAGCCACAACCTCGGTACCGAGTCAACATACCCTGAGAGGATTTGTTGAGTCTGAAAAAGGCTCATTTCTTGTCTGGCTTCCAAACCGCGAAGACACCGCCTTCGAGTTCGAGGAGTGGTCTGGGGAAATCAGTGACAGCCAAACCAGAGCCGTTCATAGAAGACAAGAAGAAGTTCAAGCAGTGGATGCAAACATTGAGCCTGTACCTTACTGGGTTTGACTACCCTGGACCCGACGGACGCCAACGTATTCTCATCACTCTGTTATACATGATGGGTGACAATGCTGCAGGACATTTTGCAGACCTTTGGTGTAGACAGAATGAGGACCAGACAAAATGGAACATCGAAGTCTTCATTCAAGAACTCATCAAAGAGTTTACCAATGAATCTGACGAATGTGATGCTTTCGTCAAGCTCACAACTATGAAACAATACAACAAAGAATCCATCAAAGAATTCGTAGTTTGCATGCGTCACCTGATCTTTGAAGCAGAGGTCGATGTGAAAGCAATGTCTAATGTTTTGATTGATGTCCTGAGAAACAGTGTGAAGAACAAATTTGTTGAATTTGTTGAACATCAAGTCAAAGGCATCGTCAAGACAGGGATGTTCGAAACATGGATTGAAGAGCTGAAAGATGCAGACCACACTATATGTGAAATATCTGCTCGCAAATCCTCCTCTTTGAACACATTGTCCTCCATGTGGAAAAAGCCCACCACATCTTCCACAACACCCTCTACAACCGCCACCACTACCCCTGCAAATGGTAGGACCAAATACCCCTGGTACCTTTGGCACCACTGGTGGTGTTCCTATCATGGATATCAGTGCAGCAAGGGCAGCAGGACTGTGTTATCGCTGTGGAAAGGCTTGGCCCTGCAAGGAACACTTCAAACCTCATAAGCGGCAACAAAGAGAGATGACCTTTAAAGGTCATACGTTAAGTTACACAAATATGGATGAGTTGGCAGCCGAAATACGTCGCGTAGAAGAGTGTTTTCAAGAAGGACAGTAGAACAGTTGAATACTTGTCCTAGGGAATCTGTAGCTTCTGTAAATAAATATAATCTGTTGAACAGATCTACAGACCAGACTGAAACACTTAAGTTTGTCAAATCAGTAAGCAAAGAAAAGACACCAAAGAGAGAATCTCCTGACGCAGCGGAATTAGACCTGTCTGCTACAGAGGAAGCTGTAGTACCTCCCCATAGCCAAAAAGTAATCACTACTGGATTGAAAGTAAAAGTCCCTAAGGGACATTATGGACATATAGTGCCACAAAGTGGTTTAGCCGCGAAACACGGAATTGATATTGGAGCAGGCATCATCAACTCTGATTACTGAGGTGAAATCAAAATCCTATTGTTTAACTTTAGCGACATCCAGTTCAAGGTAAATCTGGGAGACCGTATTGCCCAATTCATCCTCGAAAAGATCTCTACACCCGAAGTAGAAGAGGTTGACGACCTTGATGAAATGAAATGAGGAGAAAAAGGTTTTGGATCCACAGATAGACCAAAAGAACCAGAAGTCATAAAGCAAGTAAGAATCTTGTCAAGACCAAAGCAAGTGCCTGATCAGCCATTGCCTAAGTCTACGAACACTGATAAAACATCTACAAACCAAGAGAGATCATCATGATGAAACACGGTCGATCCTTGGTCAGTAGAATGGATTAAATGAGTGTGTCGTGATAAAGATTCCGAACACGCCCAAACACACCTAAGGTCTTTCATACATAATAGTCAAAAACTAGAAGTAAATCATGATTTAGTCAAAGCAGTAAAAACGATAACGGATCAAGAAGCCCATATGACCATTTGAGAGCTTCAGAATCCACCATAGTTTATTCGACGAAAATCATCAAAGCAAACATCCTTAGATGCAAAGTGCTCCATCCTAACAGATAATGGCAAACTCTTCAAAGTAAATGCTTTAGTCAACTCAGGATGTATGGGATCTTCGATAGACACTTCATATGTACGAAAAACCAAATACCAACATACTCCTTATCTCAACCAATTCCGGTCTATAATGCTAATAGAACTCCCAATAGTAGAGGTGCCATCACACATTTTGTAGTGGTAGAAATGACTATCGATGATCATATCAAAAAGTTATCCCTTGTTGTAGCCGATCTGGGAACTCATCCAATTTTCCTTGGTTTTGACTAGTTAAAATGACATAATCCTAAAATCAACTGGACTAAAGGTCTAATTACATTCACCTGTGACGACCATATTCCCGATCTTAGTCCTATCAAAGAGGATGATGATCTCGAGGCTCAGGAGTGCACTTGATTACAAGAAGGGGGTAGACTCTTCAAATTGAATGTCAAAACATATCTTGAAGCTCAATCTACAGCTCAAGATCTTGCAATTCAGGAATTTGAAAGGAAAAAGCAAGGATCTAAGGCGTTCGAAGACATAGTACCAGAACAATGTCACGACTATAAAGACATCTTCGATAAAGAAAACTGTGATGCTCTACCCCCCTATAGACCATGGAATCATGCAATCGAACTAGTGGAAGGAAACCACAAAGTAGATTGCAAGACTTATAGTCTAACAATCAATGAACAAAAAGAGCTCAACACATTCCTAGAAGAGAACCTTATATCTGGACAAATCAGACCATCAAAATCACCATTTGTATCAGCATTCTTTTTCATCAAGAAAAAAGACGGTCAATTACGCCCAGTACAGGATTATCAAAAACTAAATGACATTACCATAAAAAATCAATATCCACTCCCTCTCATCCAGGAACTTGTAGACAAGCTTAAAACCACCAAGTACTTCGCACTTCTTGATGTCCGATGGGGATATAATAATATCCAGATTAAAGAAGGTGATGAATGGAAGGCAGCGTTTCGAACAAATTGAGGACTGTTCGAGCCATTAGTAATGTTCTTCGGACTTACGAATAGTCCCACAATGTTTCAAACGATGATGAACTCCCTATTCCGAGATCTGATCAATCAAGGAAAGGTAGTAGTTTACATCGACGATATCATGATCTATACAGAGACTCTAGAAGAGCATCAAAAGATCGTCAGAGAGGTGTTACAGATACGAAGAGATAATAAACTGTATCTGAAGCACACTAAGTGTCATTTTGAACAATCTGAGACAGAATATTTAGGATTGATCATGTCACATCAGATGGTCAAAGTTGACCCTGTAAAGATCAAAGGAGTGATCGAATGGCCAACTCCAAAATCTAAGAAAGAGCTTAGAGGCTTCCTCGGCTTCTTAAACTTCTATCGGAGATTCGTCAAAGACTTCTCGAAGATTGCTCGACTGATGAACTGATGAATGAATTGACATCGGAAAAGAGAGAATTCATGTGGTCAGACGAATGCCAGAAAGCTTTCGAACAGTTAAAATCAACGTTAACAAAAGCACCCGCTCTAGTCATGTCCAACAATGAAGATCCATTTCGAATCAAAACAGATGGATCAGGCATGGGATTAGGTGCAATACTCACACAATGACGAGAGAAAATTTGGCATCCAGTTGCATTTATCTCAAGATCACTTAATGATGCAGAAAGAAATTATCATGCACATGATCTCGAAATGGCAGCCATTATCTTCGCACTAAAAGAATGGCGCCAATATCTTCTAGATGCTAAACATCCATTCGAAATCTTAACCAATCATAAGAACCTAGAGTTCTTCAAGAAACCACAAGACCTCTCTCAACGACAAGCACGATGGTTACAGTTACTGTCCGAATATCACTACACAGTAACCTATCGACCCAGAAAAACGAATCCTGCCAATGGACTATCACGACGAGCGGATTATGATAATGGGAAGTCGGACAATAAGCAACAAGTTGTCATCCCAGCATCAAACATTCGGGAGTCAAAAACCATCGAAGACTTAATTTGAGATAACCAAATGGAAGTCAAAGAGACAGTCAAAGTGGCAATCAAAAAGGGAGACCCTTGGTTGATCAAAGGAGGCTTAATTCACTGGAAAATGCTACTATATGTACCAGCCATATCTACACTGCGTGAAAAAGTACTGGTCTTATATCACAATCACGCTACAGCTGGACATCCAGAAATTAAACGAACCAGAGATCTTATAAAGAAATGGTATTACTGGCTGACAGTCCAAAAGGATGTCAAATGATATGTCAAAGGTTGCAGTCAATGTCAAAAGGTAAAACATAAGACAAAGAAAACACCTTTATACCCAAATGAAATCCTCTCATCACCATGGGAGATAATATCAATTGACATAATTGGCCCATTACCAGAATCCCAAGGGAAGGACACTATTCTCAATGTCATAGACATGTTCTTGAAGATAATCCATCTATTTCCCATGTCATCCACAATAACAGCACAAGGTGTGGCTCAAATATACAAAGACCACATCTTTAAGTTACACAGAACACCAAAGAAGATCGTCTCTGACAGAGGACCCCAATTCGTGTCATCATTCATGAAAGGATTCTGCCAACTACTCAGAATTGAAGGAAACCCTTCAACTGCCTACCATCCTCAGACTGACGGACAAACAGAATGCTTTAATGCATTGGTAGAACAATACCTTCGAGTATATGTTAACCACCATCAGTCTGACTGGGTTGAATGGCTTCCATTAGCTGAGTTCGCACACAATTTGCAGACATCTAGTGCGACTAACAAAATATCTTTCATTCTCAACTATGAACAAAACCCCATGATTACAACCATGCAGAAAAGAACACCAAACGAATCTGCCATGGAGTTTGTAAAAGAGATGAAACGAAGACATGAATTAGCAAAAGAATCCCTAGAACAAGCAGTGGAAGATATGAAATGCTTCTATGATCGAAAAGCAAGGACTCTGCCCGAGTATAAACCAGGAGACAAAGTTTTACTCGAAGCAACCAATATCCGAACTGATTGACCATCAAAGAAGCTGGATGTTAAAAGATATGGTCCTTTTAAGGTGGTGGAGAAAGTAGGAAAGTCAGCATACCGACTTAAACTACCTAACAAGTGGAGAAGTATCTGGCCAGTACAAAATGAATCCGTCTTACATCCATATATAAAAGGCGAATTTGAAGTTCAAAAGAAACCACCACCTCCGCCTCTGGACCTAATCAATAATCAGGAAGAACAAGAAGTTGAAGAGATTGTAGACTCGAGAGAACGACGAGGAAATGTTGAATACCTCATTCATTGGAAAGGATTCCCTCGAGAGGAGGACGAATGGAAAAAGGTGTCAGATCTAACAAATGCACAAGACACTTTGAAAACATTCCATCAAAAACATCCCGTAGCCATCTGTCCATCCAAAACAGTATGAGTACGGTTTGTGGAAAATGGTTGTTCATGCCTACATTGCAACCCATCGTCCGCCACCATCACATGACTCCTACTTATCTGATCCCGACTTCCTATCTTTTCGAGCTTATATTAACTGCATGCCACCTAATTCCTTCAATATCTCACCAAGCCTTTGCGGAGCAAAGGATTTTAAGAGGGGGGTAATGTCAGAACCCTTTGAACCCATGCCCCTACCTGACATCATTAGTGATCTCATCAAGGAAGTCCCCAAGAATAGTATAGAATAACATAGAACATTCTATAAGCCTACCCTAAACTAAGAGTGTATAGTATATAAGAGTCGTTACCTGCATGTATGTTCTTTACATTTGATATTCTCAATATACAATTTCCCTTTCATTGTCTTCCATTGAGTTGTGTAAGGCATTTGCCTAACATGGATACCGTGATTAGTGATATATCGGTCCGGTCCTGAACTTCAGTTTGAACTGGACTTTTCCTGAACTGAACATTGGTCTGGTTCAAAGTTCAGTGAGAGCGTCGAACTGAATGTTTGCTTATGTTCACGTTCACAAGAGGCCGAACGTCTATGTGAGGTTCTGAATGTGTTTGAATGTGTTCAGAACTGTTAACTTCCACTCTTTAAAGAAGCTACATTAATATAACCTTGAGTTATTTCTTGCCGGCGGATCCGGGATGTTGGCATCCTTGCTAAGAAGAGAGAAGGACCTATGTGACTGATTTACCATGCTGCTGATCATCCAAGGAACTCTTGCCAGAAACTTGCTTTGTGCAGCTTGTTACCACCACCCTCAAGATTCTCTTGAAACTTAAACCCGATGCTAGTGGCAAATCCTGTGTCATGTATAAAGCCGTCAGCGATCTGGTTCGAGTCACCAACTACCTACATCTATTCACAATCCCAGTGACTATGTCATCCAACACTCAGCAATGTGCGCTTGGTTCTGATGGCCAATTGTTAGATGCATCTCAGATTCAGTTCTTCCACGACGTAGATGACAAGGTCCCACTTCCTCCCATCACCTCAGGTACGGGACCTACTGGTACTTTAAGTGGGATTAAACTACGTGTTCCCATTCCTGCAGTAAAGACTGCAGGCAGTCATCGTGTTAACTGTGTTTCCAAGCCATCCCAGTGCCTGCTTGATCCCGACAATGTTGCTGGTCCTTCTCGTGCCTGGGTCATTCATCACAGCAAATACAAGGCTGCATGCGCTGAGCTCAGCAGTGAGGATGAAGCTGAAGCATGTGATCACTCTACCCGACCTCCACTCAATTCTGGCTTCAACGTGTCGCAAGATGCCCTGACCACAAGTTCTGGAACCAATGGTCACTGAGACGGTGGCAATGAGCCCGAGTCAGATGACAAGGAGATATCAGCTACAGTCTTGGGTGATGCAGACTGTGCTGTGAGTCTGAATGCACAACATAGAATTTTTACTAATGCAGTTGTCACAGGCAATGACTTGTCCAAAGTGTGAATGCACTGCAGATGTGCAATTGATGTTCACACTGGGTGAGCTGGTCGATCCAGATACACAACAAAAGGAGAAAGACCATTGGTGTAACATCTGCAGGTATATACATTGTCTTGACTCGTGTATGTGCTTCAAGTCTAACTGTGAACATTCATTTCTAGAGAGAAGAGTATCTTCGCTAAACATGCATTCCTCAGAGGGAGCGTCTCAACCCTGCATACACACATAGCGAGGTACGTGATTGGCATCAATTTATGATGAATCATGGTAACCATTAGTTCTAGGCACCAAGATCATGTGGCAGCTTACAAGAGCCATTGCAATGCAGCTGGAGTACTAGCCTTTTATCCTTGAGCATTGCCAAATGATGACGAAAGGTGAGTTCCAACAATAGTACTGGCATTTTCATTAAAAAATTCATTTGGTACATTTATCCAGCGCTCACTTCATCCAAACCACACTGGATGCAAATGTGGTACAGCGGACCCCTGTTCCTGCATTCACACCAGTGGGATTGCTCGACTACATTGTTAAGCTCATTGTTGTCGAAGACAAAGTGAGTAGTAAGCAATAGCTCAATTGACTACTAGCTGATTCACTCTATGTCATTAGGCCTTTTTGCTCATTGACAAGGGTGCATTCTGTGGTTTATTACAATATTTGCACCCCAGTCTCAATGATAAGGATATTCCCAATTGTCACAAAGTCCGTGCGGAGATCACTAAATGGGCTCAGCTGCTTGAGGAGCAGATTAAGCAACATCTCCAGGTAATACTCCTCACTCTGAAATAATCTGTGCAATCATTCCCTCATTATCTTTCATGCAGAATATTCATGGTTGCGTCTCTTTTACTTTTGACACTTGGACCAGTGATGTACAAGATCCATATTTATCCATCACTGGTCACTATATCTTATCATCTCTAGCAAATCCCCTTGAGTGGGAGTTGCATTCAGACCAGTTAGCATTCAGTCTGATTGAGGGCAAGCATATGGGTGTCAATATTGCAAAGTTGATCATGTAAGTAATTGATCACTATGGTATTCAGAATAAGGTTAGAATTTATCATTTCGTTCTCTCACACAACCTGACTTTCATTTTCATTCTGCTTGTAGGTTGGATGATTTACTGCTAATAATGCATCAAACAATGATACTGCAGTCAAGGCAGTTGCCAATGGCATACCTGAAGCAGGGATTGGAAATCATAAACAGAGACATATCCGGTACTAACAGTAACACCCTCTGAAGTGATGCAACTTACATGTGATATCGTGATCTAGATGCATGGAACATGCCATACATCTTTCTGTTAGCCACTTCATTGACAAGATTTCTCCCACCTCGAGGACTCAGCTTGCATGAAATCTCAGAGTGAAAGCCCAGAAGCTCAAAGAGGTTCAGAACTCTGGTATGGTCATCAATGATCTTGATGCTGGTGACTCTGAGTCCGAGCTTGGGTCAGATGAGTCAGACAATGACGATGTGCCTAACTTCTGTCCTGTGGATGCATTGGGTAAAGCATTAGCACTCATCAATCAGATGTGTTCCGATAAGCATACCCTAGAATAATTCTTGCACCTGATGTGATTTGGGAAGATCTGGAAATCCCCCCAGGCATGAGCATTTTTTCATGAAACTTGTAAGGATGTAAATGTTCCCATGCTCAAATTGACCAAGTGGGTCCATACTTGTTGGGCCTTGCTTTTTTCTTGTCTAGAACGGTTTCTAAAACTTCATAAGGTATATATAGGTAGATTCTTGTTGCAAATACTCGTTTTTATTCCAGGCGGTTATCCATTTCATAAAAGAAGCAGATGATAGCAAGAAAGTACCAGCGCTCAGGAAAAAGCGATAGTATGCCGACTATAAATTGTCAGGCACTGAATGGGAGTATCTTGAACTTGTATACCAAATTCTCCAGGTATGTACCACTCCTTGCAAAGTTTGCCATGCTAATGTAGTCTTTCAGGAACCTGCAACTGCCACACAAAGCTTTTTGACAGTGGCATACCCATCACTCTCTTGGCCCATCCCTGTACTTGAGTTCCTTGCACAACACTGGGAAGCATTTGCTGTAGATCCTTTGTTTGATGACTTTTCGGCTGTGCTTCAAGCTAGGCTGGATAATCTCACAAAGTGGTACCATAGCTCAGATGAGTCTGACACATACTTCATAACCATGGGTTTGTCGATGTTGTCGTTCACACTCTTTCTCTGTCTCTTCTAAGTCTTGTCTTTATTTCAGTGCTTGACCCAGGGATTAAGCTTGCTTATGTTAAGAAGAAGTGGTCTCTGGCAAAGTTCAATGACGGTGTGAAGAAGTTTGAAGCTGCAGTTTGTATTCACTCTGTTTGAGACATCATTTAGCTAACATGTTATCCCAATTGGAAGTTTGATAGATACTACATCATGATGCCATCTCATCATGACCAGCAACCTGAAAACCAGCGGTTGAAACCAGGTTTGCACAGCCCACTTTTGTGCTATTCAGTTTCCATTAACCATTTTCTTCAGTCACTCGTACTAGCTCTGGCTCAATCCAATATGGTCATTCGTGGATGCAGCAGGCAATACAGGCTGATAAAAAATCAGAAAGCTCTGCCAATCCACGAACCGAGCTGGATTTATATCTTTTGAGCCTGTTGGTGGACTCGGAAGATATCAGGGGTAATATTATATGTTGGTGGGGGGTAAGTTTTCCTTCAATGTCCAACATTATAGACATACTTATTTTTCTCTCAGCACAATTCAATTCAATTCCCAACTCTTGCTCGCATGGCCCGTGATTATCTCACCATACAAGGTTCTGCAACTGCCTCAGAATGTGCATTTTCATCTGGTGGCCTCACATGTACTTCTCATCGGAACTGGCTTGCACCCCATGTCTTCGAAGCTCTGCAGCTGCTAAAAGCTAGCTACCATAATGGCCACATTGGGGCAGAGGTAGAGGCAGAGGCCCATGCA
>JBBPPG010000682.1:0-17682 GCA_038091855.1 Leccinellum luteum
AACTGTGCCACAAAGTGAGCCAAGGTATATGCAAGCTCGCGAAATACATCGGGAAGGAGTGCCAAACGCCCGAAGACGGGGGATTGTGCACCGACTTTTTGTTCGTGTTGCACTCTGACTCGAGGCGTACAATTCTGTTGATCGCTGTCCAGGTTTCCACGAAGACGATTGCTGAAGGCGATCGAACGTGTACAGACTGTCAATGCGAAGCTGATCGCGTTCGAACGAGGCTTCATATCCAAGGAAGGTATCAGGGACCGCGAATGGTATAAGCATCTAGGGGTGGCCCCAGGAAAGTGGACTGGTATGTTCCAAGTCGCCGCCCAGCGCTCGCAGTGCCTGAATGATATGGATTTGTGTTCAGGGTATGGCGCAACGACATTACCAGGGATAACGGAGGCTATCACCATAGATGGAGATGCGCGGGTGGCCAAGCATGAAGTCGAAAGGCTCGAGATGTGTCTTAGTGATCTCATCGATAGAATCTCGCTCTGATGGGGTGTCACTCCCTGTGGAAGATTTTTTGGATTTACCCGGGCTTCCAGGTTACTTAGCCTCATTTGTATTCTTACATGTATAGCCCATTCAGACCATGTGCTGGTCAGCAGGTTACTAGCTAGGAGGCCGGGCAAGATTACTCTAAGCTGCAACTATGGTGAAACTATTTCAACTGTCACATGAGCACTAGCTATTTATTTGAGGTAATTCTGTCATACCTCCCTTCTACCCAGACTAAGACTACCCTTTATTATCCCATATCATTTCAGGAGTGCATCTGGAATACTATCTATGTATTTGTTGCTCCAAACTTCTAAACATGCTAGAAGCATGTTTCAACTGGTATATAACCAGTGGCTATTTATTTCAAGGTTAGGGTATGGTGTAAAAGTCAAGTGTTAAGAACACCAGTGAAAAACACCAGCTATTAACTGTTATCAACCATAGTGAAAAAGTCCACTGGATTTTCACCAGTTAAAAAGTGTGAATAAGTGTCAACAGGCATGAGTCTGCATGACTAGGTTAGGAATCGCTGAGAAGCATGCAATGTTACCATTCAAGTTGGAATAATATGCATCTTCACAGGTGCATACTAGTCTTTACACCTGCTACCCCTTTGATCACCCACTCAAAGATGGTGATACATACAAGTGGTAGAAGGCTCTTGATTCACATCCCCATTCTCGGGTTATTGCAGTAAGTACTAAGCCTCGCATCTGTGATCACAATATTCACAATGTTATGGTTATGCAATAGATTCTCACAACAAAGATATTTGCAGTTCTGATCAACTCAATGCTGGACAAAAGAACTGGATCAATGTTGACATGGCTCAACTCACCAACTTATGCAAACCAAGACACTCAGACACTCTGATCAAGGTTGGCCGATGGTATAAAACCCAAAAGGTGCATTCTGGTTTCAGTTTTTGATAGGGAAAACTACTAATGGCACTCAGGAACCTCGATAACAGAACATCCCACATCACCCAGTTGTCCGATTCTGGGATATTCATTAAGACTTGCTTGATGCCATGAGTGGAGAGACGTTCCATTCCATGGGTGCACATCACAATACTGAGGTCAAAAGCACGAGTGATAACAAATCAGACTCTCAGTACATGCCTGAGGACCAACTTAGACTGAGTTTTGGAGACCGTGTAAACTCGGAGGTCATGGTATTGCACACAGATGATAATATCAACCTCAACTCAGCTTTCCTATGTGATTTGATTGCTGTCTATTCCTGTTTCTGGTGTGGAGGAGGCACTGGTGCATGAAGTAGCAGTACCCATAGCTGATATTGGCATCCTGGACTGGGACTGGTAGTTTTTCACTGCAAAATGTTTTTAACACTGTGAATTATTACATTTTAACAAGTTAATAACTGTTAAGGGGTAACTGTTAATAACTTGCTGTGAAAAACCCGCCTGTGATGCCACCTGTTAATAATTAAGTGAAAAAGTCATGATGACTTTTACACCATACCCTATTCAAGGTAGTTCTATCATACCCTCTTCTATCCCTCTACCATCCCATATCAATTCAGGAACATATCTGGACTACTATCCTTCTAAACATACTAGAAACATAGTCCAACTGTTTAACTAGTGGCTATTTATTTCAAGGTAGTTCTGTCATACCTCCTTTTACCCCTCTACTATCCCATATCAATTCAGGAGCACATCTGGACTACTATATATCAGTTGTCCCATCCTTCTAAACATACTAGAAACATGTTCTAACTGTTGTATTCACTAGCTATTTATTTTAAGGTAGTTCTGTCATATCCTCCTCCTATCTCTTTTTTCCATCTTCATATATCAATTCAGAAATGGATCTAGGAAGGATAAGAAGAGTTCTCCTGGGGTTTTTAAAGGTCTAGGAATTTGTTGGAATAATTCTTGAGAGCATAGAAAATTTCCTGTTGCTGTAGCCCAGGCTGCCCAGTTACCCCCCTTTATCCACTTATATGATTCTATCAATTTATTCCAAATGCTAAATCATCCAGAATTTTTTGAGGCCTTCTCATATGTCATATAAACATACATATACAGATACTTTCTTAACCCATATTATGATTATGATTTTTAGTTTGTAATTTCCAGAGAGGTATATAAATCTTGGTTTGCTTGGTTTGCTCTCTCTTCTGACTCTCTGAATCCATTGGTGACATTTACAAGCCACAGAAAAATCATCTTTATAGAGATTCAAGGTTGGCATGATATACAGTGAGCTCAAAAACCCTTTCCATACTAACCCAGACAGCAGTGTGTGAAGTGCACTGCCAAACACCACAGGAATTTTGCTTAGCTTTGGTGTAGATATAAATAGTACATACTCATGGCTACATAACTGCTCCCTAGGTCATGTGATTTGGTGCACAGGCTATGAAGATATAGTCAATTCAAAATGGTAATACCATGGAAAGGGTTTTTGAGCTTTTGAACTGCTAAGTAGGATCTCAGTCATATTGTAGTATAATTGCCATTGTTTGTTAGTACAAACAAAAATATACATACAAATAAAATGTCTGAGTTTGAAAAAGTTTCCACACTTCTTGATTCTCAACCACCATCATGGTCAGATCCCTTTCTCTTACTGAATGAAACATTATCCTTTCTTTGCTTGATTCTGGCCATTCTGGTGAAGCCATTGCCCAGCAAACTGATGTCAGCCCTTCTACCATATCCAAACTTCATTCCAAAGAGCATTCTAGCCTTCCCAAAGCTGTTGGAGGTTGTCTTTCCAAGCTTTCCCCTGCCAATATTTGACATGCTCAATATTTTATTACCTCTGGGAAAGCTGAAAATGCTATCCAAGTGACCAGATCAATTACCAACATTATCAACCAGCCCCTCTCTGCCAGTACTGTCTGCCTCCACTTGAAGAAAGCTGGTATGAAAGCTGTGGTCAAGTCCAAACACCCTATTCTCTCTGCTAGGCATTGCAAAGCTTGTTTAGATTTTGCCTATGCTCATAAGGACTGGACTATGGAGAACTGGAGGAAGGTAGTATGGTCTGATGAGACCAAAATAAATTGCCTAGGGTCAGATGGACGCAAATGGGCATGGAAAAGGGCAGGTGAGGGGCTTAGTGATAGGTATTATGACTTATCCCTATTGTTTCTTTCTTTCTTTTGACTCGTTCCTCTCATCTCATCTCACCTTTGTCATGTATCATTACTAATCCGCAGCTTCTGCCATGTTCCATGCTGTGGATTACTCTTTCCTGCTATGGATTACTCATCTGCTTTATCATCACTTTGTCATCACTCTATTCTTAGATGTACACTTACTCATCCGCAGTTTTCATGACTCATTCTACACTGTGGATTACGCATACTCCTTCCATCGTGTTCCACAATGTTTCATCAGCTTAGTCATATGCTTACCTCTTTACATATATAAACCTCGTCGAACTACTTAGATACCCTAAGCTAGATCTCCTCTGGACTCCCCTGTACTCTTGTACTCGTCCAATCTAGCTCACACCCTGTAACCACCCCATCGTGGGAAGACCCTCTGAAAGCCCTTGTCCTGCTTTTGACTGGACACTACGCTTTACCCCTTTGTCCCATGCTAACCTTTATCTAGGTTGAGCACTTTCCTTGGAGGCATTTGACCTCACCAAGTCATGCGTCGCAGATACGTTTGACTTCTCTGGTAGCCCTTGAAGCTACTCATTCTCTGGCAACTCTCGATTGCTTGTCACTCCAGCGACTCACCATTGCTCATCTCATTGCTTCAGGCAACATCCTTATTCTCAGAGGCTACGCTCGTCCCTACCTGGGACAAGCATAACAATAGGCTGGTGCAGGGAATCCTCAAGTTTAGAGGAGGTTCTCTCATGATGTGGGGCTGTATGACTTGGAAGGGAGTTGGATTTGCTACCAAGATTGATGGTAGGATAGATGGGGACCTCTACCTTCAAATTTTGAAGGATGAACTCTAGCAAACCCTGGAGTATTATGGTCTCAATCCTCCTGACATCATCTTTTAGCAGAACAATGGCCCCAAGCATACTTGCAGGCTAGTCAAGAATTGGCCAGAGGAGCAAGAATTCAACACTATGGTGTGGCCTGCACAGTCTCCTGACCTTAACCCTATTGAATATCTCTAGGGTTGTCTCAAGAAGAGGCTTGCACAGCATGAAAGTCCCCCTAGTGGAATTCATGAATTGTGGGAAAGAGTTCAAGTGAAATGGGATAGAATACCAGTTGAGGAGTGTCAGAAGTTGATTGAAAGTATGCCTAGGAGAGTTCACAGTTCTTAAAGCAAAAGGAGGCTATACCAAGTACCAATAATGTTCAAATACTCAAAAGCTCAAAAACCCTTTCCATGGTATTACCATTTTAAATTGCCTATATCTTCATAGTCTGTGAACCAAATCACATGACCTAGGGAGCAATGATGTAGCCAAGAGTTTGTACTATTTATAACCCCACCAAAGCTAAGCGAAATTCCCACGGTATTTGGCAGTGCACATCTGGGTTAGTATGGAAAGGGTTTTTGAGCTCACTGTACTACCTTGTTTGATTTATATCTCAAGAATTTTCATGATTAGTAGTTTAAAATGATCATAGAGACTGCCTCTATTTAATGGTAACATCAGTACTCAAATCTGCTATTTCAAGTTTGACCCAATATTCAAAAATGGCTGTATAATTGACTTGACAAGGTTACATAATATTGCCAGAGATCACTCATTATATTTTTATCTCTAAGACAATTAACATGGCTTTTGTGTATCTTTCTTCTACTATGTATGTTATAATCATCTCCCTTCATTATACTTTCATTACATTAATAGATAAACCCTTGTACAACCATATCAATATGATAACAGCTGAGCTAATCTATCTGGTTATATCTGCATTATCTCATTTTGCTGATGTGATGCCAGTTTCATGTCTTCAAATATACAAAATTGTATTCATAAACCAACATGCTGCTATGCAATATGGCTATTTATAGATTATTGGCTATTCAACCAGGATTTATCTTTGCTCTTTTGTTATCAACTTGTCATCTTCAAAACAACTTGATGTTCCAACTTCTATACCAGATAAGAAGTTTATCAAATTGCTGAGAATACTAGAGATATGCTTGACATACAAATCTGCTGCTGAAGAATGACATTCAAAATCATCTCTATCTTTTCTTCTTTGGATGCTTTGCTATACTGATCAAAAATCTCTTTCATAGCTGATTTGATCCTGATGGGTATGTTTGATGCCTTGTACTGTTGAGCAGCTGATAGCAGTGGTTGAGAAACCTCCTGATGGAAATGGAAAAGATGGAAAGAATGCTTCAGAATAAGCAATATATCTACAATATAAAGCATTCATTTTGTTTTGTTTTTGGTAAAAATACTTAAAAGAAAAAAAGAATATACCTATAGCAGCTAAAAGGATTTGCTGCCATGTACCCAGATTTCTCTATGAATTATTAATTTCATGTTAAGACAAACAAATTGAAATTAGCATGGAATTTACAATACTAGTAGGCTTCAGAATGGAAGATTGCCAGGTATAAATATTAGACTGAATAATAAAATGTTATAACCAACAGAAAAGACAATTAAATCACATACTTTTTGATTATGGATAATCTGATAATATCAAAAATGAATTAAAATATATAAATAAAATCCAGGAAATCATGAGAATAAATTTATGTACCATCTGTGAATAACAGAAAATATAGTCAAAGTTAAATATATATGTAAATCAAACACTTACAGTCTAAAATTCATATGAAACATGTTATTTAATCATAAATAATATTATCATGGTAGTGGTGAAGAACTTACATCCTGCAAATATTAAAATGATATTTGAAGAAGTACATATATATATAATATGAGTACAGCAACTTACAGCCTTGAAAATATTGACAGTTTAGTAAATAACAATATCCAATTAAAGCAAACAATATATGACCTACCATCTATAAAAGATTTAAATTATTTATTGTGAGTATAATGATGATGGATCATTTTTCATGATATACCTTCTATAACCATTAAAAATGAATAGTTGAAATCAGATTATAACTTTTGTGGTAAAACATGACTCACAGTCTGTCGTAAATATAAATGAAAATAACAGAATAGATATTAGAAATAATATCATGATATTGTTCAAAATAATAAAAGTCTCACCAGCTAAATAAACCATGATAAAAGTAAGTTTAAAGAAATGTGCATCAATAATGATGATGAATCAATAAGATAACAAACAACTAACTTTCTATATACCAGAAGAAAAGACCAAAAAATGAGTATAAAATATATTGAATGAAAAAATAACAAATGATGTATAACTTACTGACTATGATTTGAAAATGAAAGACAAACACGATATAATAACAATTACTACTATTTAAAAAATTCCATCATGCAAAACTCACAAACTATTATATCAGCATAGATTGAAGAATAAATGGAATGGCATTATTAGCATACCACTCTCTGCCACATTCCACAATGTACAACTTACTTCCTGTTATTTCCAGAGAAGAATAAAGAATGAATGGACATGGCATCATTAGCATCACCACTCTCTGCCACATTCCATAATAAACAACTCACTGCCTGTCATTTCCAGAGCAGAATGGGGAATGAATGGACATGGAATCATCAATATCACTCTCTGCCACATTGCACAATGCACAACTCACTTGCTGTCATTTCCAGAGCAGAATGGAGAATGAGTGGACATGGCATCATCAACATCACCACTCTCTGCCACATTGCACGATGCACAACTCACATACTGTTATTTCCAGAGTAGAATGGAGAATGAATGGACATAGCATCATCAGCATCAGCACAAGCACAACTCACATACTGTCATTTCCAGAGCAGAATGGAGAATGAGTGGACATGGCATCATCAGCATCACCACTCTCTGCCACATTGCATAATGCACAACTCACATCCTATTATTTCCAGAGCAGAATGAAGAATGAATGGACATGGCATCATCAGCATCAACACTCTGCCACATTGCACAATGCACAACTCACATCCTATCATTTCCAGAGCAGAATGGAGAATGAGTGGACATGGCATCATCAGCATCACCACTCTCTGCCATATTTCACAATGCATAACTCACTTCCTGTCATTTCCAGAGCAGCATGGAGAATGAATGGACATGGAATCATCAGCATCACTACTCTCTGCCACATTGCACAATGCACAACTCACATCCTGTCATTTCCAGAGCAGCATGAAGGATGAATAGACATGACATCATCAACATCACCACTCTCTGCCACATTCCATAATGCACAACTCACTTCCTGTCATTTCCAGAGCAGCATGAAGGATGAATAGACATGACATCATCAGCATCACCACTCTCTGCCACATTCCACAATGCACAACTCACTTCCTGTCATTTCCAGAGCAGCATGAAGGATGAATGAACATGACATCATCAGTATCACCACTCTCTGCCACATTCCACAGTGCACAACTCACTTGCTGTCATTTCCAGAGTAGCATGAAGGATAAATGGACATGGCATCATCAGCATCACCACTCTTTGCCACATTCCATAATGCACAACTCACTTGCTGTCATTTCCAGAGCAGCATGAAGAATGAATGGACATGGCGTCATCAGCATCACCACTCTGCCACATTGCACATCTGCCACATTGCACAATGCACAACTCACATCCTATCATTTCCAGAGCAGAATGGAGAATGAATGGATATGGCATCACCAAAATCACCACTCTCTGCCATATTACACAATGCACAACTTACTGGCTATCATTTCCAGAGCAGAATGAAGAATAAATGGACATGGCATAATCAGCATTACCACTCTCTACCACATTGCACAATGCACAACTCACATACTGTCATTTCCAGAGCAAAATAGAGAATGAATGGACATGGCATCATTAGCATTGCCACTCTCTGCCATATTGCACAATGCACAACTCACATACTGTCATTTCCAGAGCAGAATGAAGAATGAATGAATATGGCATCATTAGCATCACTACTCTCTGCCACATTGCACAATGCACAACTTACTGGCTAGCATTTCCAGAGCAGGATGGAGAATAAATGAACATGGCATCATCAGCATCACCACTCTCTGCCACATTGCACAATTCACAACTCACATACTATCATTTCCAGAGCAAAATAGAGAATGAATGGACATGGCATCATCAGCATTGCTACTCTCTGCCATATTGCACAATGCACAACTCACTTCCTGTCATTTTCAGAGCAGAATGAAGAATGAATGAATATGGCATCATCAGCATCACCACTCTCTGCCAATTCCACAATGCACAACTCACTACCTGTCATTTCCAGAGCAGAATAGAGAATGAATGGACATGGCATCATCAATCACCACTCTACCACATTCCATAATGCACAACTCACATCCTATCATTTCCAGAGCAGAATGGAGAATGAATGGATATGGCACCACCAACATTACCACTCTCTGCCACATTGCACAATGCACAACTCACATCCTATCATTTCCAGAGCAGAATGGAGAATGAATGGATATGGCATCACTGTTGAACATTACCACTCTCTGCCACATTGCACAATGCACAACTTACTAGCTATCATTTCCAGAGCAGAATGGAGAATAAATGAGCATGGCATCATCAGCATCACCACTCTCTGCCACATTGCACAATTCACAACTCACATACTATCATTTCCAGAGCAAAATAGAGAATGAATGGACATGGCATCATCAGCATCACCACTCTCTGCCAATTCCACATTGCACAACTCACATCCTATCATTTCCAGAGCAGAATGGAGAATAAATGGACATGGCATCATTAGCATTACCACTCTCTGCCATATTGCACAATGCACAACTCACATACTGTCATTTTCAGAGCAGAATGAAGAATGAATGGATATGGCATCATCAGCATCACCACTCTCTGCCAATTCCACAATGCACAACTCACTACCTGTTATTTCCAGAGCAGAATAGAGAATGAATGGACATGGCATCATCAA
This sequence comes from Leccinellum luteum, assembly GCA_038091855.1. NCBI lineage: Eukaryota > Fungi > Basidiomycota > Agaricomycetes > Boletales > Boletaceae > Leccinellum > Leccinellum luteum. Next base: position 9,524 of record JBBPPG010000682.1, read on the forward strand.
TCACCACTCTGCCACATTCCATAATGCACAACTCACATCCTATGGTTTCCAGAGCAGAATGGAGAATGAATGGATATGGCATCATGGTTGAACATTACCACTCTCTGCCACATTGCACAATGCACAACTTACTGGCTATCATTTCCAGAGCAGAATGGAGAATGAATGGACATGGCATCATCAGCATCACCACTCTGTGCCACATTGCACAATGCACAACTCACATACTATCATTTCCAGAGCAGAATGGAAAATGAATAGACATGGCATTATCAGCATCACCACTCTCTGCCACATTGCAAAGTGCATAACTCACAAACTGTCATTCCCAGAGCAGCATGAAGAATGAGTGGACATGGCATCATCAGCATCACCACTCTCTGCCATATTGCACAATGCACAACTCACATACTGTCATTTCCAGAGCAGAATGAAGAATGAATGAACATGACATCATCAGCAACATCACTCTCTGCCATATTCCACAATGTCCTACAACTCACATACTGTCATTTCCAAAAGAAAAGGAAGTGATTTTGCTCAGACAATTTTACATATTTGCTACACTGACAACTCACTTTCTGAATTCCCTCACTGAGTGAGATGACAATAATAATTAGCATACATTCAAATTTTATGTATGAAGTAATTCATATGAATGCCATCTCACCCAGAAGTGTGGAAACCATCTTGCCAGTTTCTCAGGCTTCAGTATGTCCATGCTGTGTACAGGAAGTCGAGATTGATGCAACTTGTCTATATCAGATATGACACTTTTTTACATCAGACTTTGAAAGATATTCAAGTTTCAGTACTCACTCTTGAACTGCATATTTAATGCACAGTGCCATATTTGTTTCCTGGGCAGTGACAAATAGCATTTGCAAAGCTTCATCATTTAAAGCTCCTGCAGTATTTTCTAGCAGTATGTCACATCCTTCATTTCCCTTGTGCAACCCTGCATTCAAATTCTATAAGCTGAATCATTTGATAATAGAATAAATACCTTCAATCCGAACACTACATTTTGGTGCATGGCTCAATTGAGAGAGGTGACCCCATACATTGGCTTTGTCAAAAATTCCATCCACAAGTTCATGTGCCTTTGCCAACTTCTCCTCACGTGCCATCTTTCGACTATCATTGGATAGTTCACTCATGGCTACAGCCAATAATGCATCAAACTTTGTGAACAACACAATAACAGGCACTGGACATTTCATGAGCTTGAAAAAATCCCTCTAGCAATGAATTTACCATTTTTTGTATCACACTCATTGAAAAACATTTCCTCGGAGCATTGGACTGCCCGATCCAATTTATCCATTGGAATACAGTACCTATACAGAATAACAACTAGTCAATGAATACTTTCCGCACTTCACACTTCTTACCAGATAGCATGGATCCGTTTCTTGAGATATGTAGTGCTCGCACGATCAGCAATGAACTCCTTGAGTTGTTGGAATTCATGTGCAGAACCAGCTTCGAAGCCCCGCGAGTCGTGGAAAACGAATTTGTCGTTGCTCCGGAAAATCAATTCATTCTCTATCGCATGCTCTCCGCGCTAGCGTATATTTGTAAAGACGTGCATCGTGTCCGAGTCCAGTATGTAGTGATACTCACCCCTCTGGATCCCTCGACCTGGGTCAGATCGATCTAGTCGCATGGTTTGGTAAACAAGTCATCCATACTTTGTATCAAACCAGGCACGCACCTTATTGCCTTCTCCATCATAGACCTCCGGGTTTTCGGTAGTGTTACAGATCGCGCGGAGAATAGTGGTCTTGCCAGCGTTCGCCCGCCCAATGATAAGGATCCTGAAGCGGCCAAATTTCTCTCTGATGTTTTTAAAACCGCCTGTTCTGGTCTCTCTTATCTTCAAGTTTGAGTCGTGGAGCGAGTTGGTATCGTCCGAGCCCATGTCTGGATTCCAAGCGTGTGTGTACTGTTAGGGCGAGGGAGGAAGTGAAAGCGGTGTTTTTCGATCGAACACATCTACTTCCGATACCCGCTTCCGCATTGGGACCAGGGCGGCCCCGCATGTTCGTCCGTTCCGCTGATGTTTTAAATTTGATCCCAGGTTTACATGGCCTTTGGACATTCCCAACTACACACCCAATTTGTCGTACAGTAAACCCAACCTGCGAACCGATGAAGCTGGCGCCGAGTGGTCGATCAGCATTCCGAGTCGGAGTCGGAGAAATGCCTCCCCGTCATCGACCCCTGCGTTGCATCAATGACGGCCTGCTGCGACTACTGCGTGCTCTAGTTCCGCCGAGCATGTCACTTCGTTCTCGTTCGCCCTCGCCTTCGCCTTCGGTGCTCTCCCTCATGAGGCGCATCATCATGCATGCACACACGCAGTCACACATGCCCGTTCTTGCCCTCCTACCTCCACGTCCACGGTGACGCAGTCGACAGTGTTCGTGGCACATGGCGTTCTAAGGCATCAATCATATACACAATAACAGCCATCTTCTCGTCCAGAGGATGTCGCGTGACCTACGCCCACTAGTTGATTCGCTTTACCTCGTAAAAGCTTTCATCTCAAGCCAAGGAAGTATATTTCTTTCCAGCGCCTCCGAAGGGAACGTTCTACATTACTGCTAAAGGCCTCATCATTCATGGTCAACCTTGTACTTGTGGTATGTGATGATTCTGACGCGTGCAACTCACGCTGACCCTGTCATCCTTTTTGCACTGCATCATCCCCTTGTACATGGCTTATTGGTTACAAGTTTCGCTTTTTGGCTTGCGACCCGACGGCGACAGTGCTCGCGAACTGAATAATTGATACCTAGGACGTGGCATGGCAACTGGGACGGGGGACGGAAGACGTTCCGCTGGAACCAGAACAGGCGCCACGGTACAGAAGAGTCGACGGAAGGCGTAGCCTGGGGGCCGAGCATGAAGTCGAAAGGCTCGAGATGCGTCTTAGTGATCTCATCGACAGAATCTCGCTGTGATGGGGCGTCACTCCCTGTCGAAGATTTCTCGGATTCACCCGGGCTTCCAGGGTATTTAGCCTCATTCGTGTTCTTACATATATATAGCCCATTCAGACCATCTGCCGGTCAGCAGGTTACTAGCCAGGAGGCCGGGCAAGATTACTGTAAGCCGCAGCTACGGTGGAACTACAGCATGTCAAATTGACATACCATTGGCAATGAGGCCTTGAGGTGCCGTTGATCGCGGAGATAGGTAAGCCACATAAGATTTGAGCTATGATGTCCCTCACAGTGTTGGCTTGAGTCGTTTCTCGCCCCCCTGTCGATAACTAGATATCCCTACTGGTACCTAACGTTCAAATCACAAAGGACATGCCCGAGCAAATCACTTTCTACCATGATACTCGCAAGGTAATGTGCTGAATCTTCTCCTAGACCCTGGCTGATCGATTGCGGCGGTACAAGTTGTCACCATGGTGCTATATGGTATAATTCTTCGTGCTATACGTGAAGTTACAGACCATCCAAATCCGTGGTTTACAGGTCGAAATGGCGTTACTAGAAGCAGGAGCGTCCTACACTTCATGTGGCCTCGATATTCACAACAAACCTGCGTGGTTTGCACAAGTCAATCCCCTTACTGGAAAGGTAAGTGACGATGACCCGTCTCCTTGCACACTGCTGATGTGACCCGTTCGTTCCCTGGGCTAGGTTCCTACCATTTCCTACGGAGGACCCAACGTGCCACCCGAAGAACCATCCCCGCTTTCTTTCAAACTCACGGAATCTCGTGTCATCCTCGAGTTCCTAGCTGATCTCTTCCCCAACTCCGGCCTCCTCCCACCTGCGTCCAACCCGACAGCGCGTGCCCGCGTGCGGTTCTTCATCGACGTCGTGACTCGCAACGTGGAGAAGCCTCTTTTAGAATTTGGCCACGGCGATGGTCCAGAGGCGTTCGACAAGATAATCGAGGGACTGGAGAAGGTTCAGGCGTTACTTCCTCCTCATCCGGACGCGGTAAAAGGGGGTGAGTATGCTCTCGGGAAGGACTTTACGAACGCGGACTGCGTGATCGTGCCTTTTCTTGTGTGTCTCCAAGTCATTTGCAAGACGGGTCACGGGAGATTCGTGCCGGGTGCCGAACTGAAATTGAAGGAGGCGCTGGAAGGAGAGAAGTTAAAAAGGCTGAGGAGGTATCAGAGAGCGCTGTGGGAGAGGGAGAGCGTGAAGGTGATCGATTTCGTGAGGATGCATCTTTTCGTTTGTAGGAATTGTGGACGCTGACTTTCTTGTTGCTGTTCAGGAACGCGTGGAAGGTTTATGGAGGGGTATGTTCCCTCGCAACTAAAGAAGTATTTCGTGTATTGATAGAATCCTGAATGGCATATGGACGCATGTATTCTGTATTCTGTTAGAAGTTGAAATTCTAGGGAGGTCACCAGAATCTGGGTAAGGAATCCGTACTCTGCAACGTGGTAAGGTGCAGAGGATGAGCGGAGGAGTGCAACTTGTTGTCGGAGGGAAACATGGATCCTAATGAAGATTTGACGATCGACCGTTGAGCTCATATGCTCTCGGCATCTTCGATGACATGACTGTGTCGCTGGCCCCAGTTGTGTCCTCGTTATTGCCTACGCGAGCCCATGCCAGTATACCCCGTAGTACATTCTTGTCGCGAGAATTCACCCATGCATGCATACACTGCAAATAACGTGCATGAGTAGCAAGGATGACTTCCCTGATAATGGTCGTTGGAACCAGTACGAATCATTAAAGAATCCGGGGTATACTCTAAATACACGTGTGATATGATAATTTACCATTCCTCAACCTAATAGCTGTGAGAACCATCCGAAAGTCGAAAACCGATCTCTGTCGCACCTTTTCCTTTGTTTACAACTCTTCTTCGTCGCCAAACGGATCCCAGTCAAACGGTTTATCTTCGAATATGTGGTGTCTTTTCTTCTTAACACCATCATCATCTATCAGCTCGTCCTCCTCTTCCTCGTCCGATAAGCCCGCATCTTTCATGCCATCTTTCGTCAACTTCAGAAGTCGCTTTCGTTCATAATCGATGCGCCGACGTGTCGAAGGCTCTTCAGGAAACGGCGTGACCGGATTTGAAGATATCGTGAACGGGGATGACGAGAGCTCATAGAGTGGTAGCGTCGATGAAGACTGAAAAGGGAAATGCATCAGGACAAATCAAGTAGACATGCACGCATAGGAGACATGCCATATCGGGATCTAGCTCTCCGTCTGCATCCTCATCTTCCTCGTCGACTTCCTCACCTCGAGCCACACGCTCCTTCTCCTCTTCGGCCTTTAGAAACTTTTCGAACGCCCCAATTCTATTCCACCGCAGTGTTTCAATGGAACCCATTCGAAGCGTTGCGTCGGGGTCGGACAAGGAAATGGAACCACTCGAGAGGAACAGAAAGGGCATGTTGCCAACGCCTTTGCGTCCCTGGATCTTCTTCGTGTTCACCGTGATATGTATCTGAGTTTCTGCGTCATGATGCTATCAAGTGTCGGTGACGTTATTCGTAGCAGAAAAAAACTAGACCGCTTACGTAGACGATACCTCTGGTGAGGTCACCTCCTTTCGGCCAGACCTTGGAGAGCGTAAAGTCTTCCTCTGCCTCCCACTTCCACTCGGCACCGTCGTCGTCGTCTTCGAGCCAGAGACTGTCCTCCAATTCATTTCCAGGATAATGATAAGGATCCCGCAGGGTAGACGCCTTGACCCAAATTTGTGCATCCTTGATATGCCCCGGACCCCCCATCTTGATCTTCCGCTGCACATCGAAAAGATGACCGACCGGATACGCACGGGGAAACTTGGCCTGCTTTCCCTTGAGCCAAGTCGAAGATGACGTGGTCGACACACGGCGAGACGACCGCCTCAAGGTAGACGTAGGCTCCTCGATCTCAGCATCCGTCGCCGGATCAAACACGTAGTCGATGACTTTACGGAGGTGGGCGAGGCTATAGTTCAGTGGGACCTGGGCGATACGATATATACCATCCTTATCAAGCTCCTGACGACGTCCATCGACGATTCCTCCACGTGGGCGGACGAACTGGAACCGGAGGGGCAGGTGCTTCGAGAACGAGGTTGGGCGGGGGAGGGTAGTACCTTGCGTGAGGCGACGAATGCGGCCAAAGGGGTTGGTGGGGGAATCTGCGGGAACTTTCCAGCAAGAGGCTGGCGTGCGCGGCGTGTTGAAGGCGGATGAGGACGATGGGAAGGGAGACGAGGGTGGCAGAGAGCCATTCAGTTGACGACGCTTTGGACCGCGAGAAGGCGTGTGAGATAGAACGTTGGCAGGTTCATCGAGGGGGCGTTTTGCGGGCATGTTCAACTTGCTAAGGGACGTGCGCGGAGCGGAACTTGTTCAACAACGCGTAAAAATGATATCTGCCGCGGTCACATGAAAATCACATGACCAAATGTACACGCCATATTATGTAATATTCACACAAGTAAGTACAAGGTTTTCTTATGAAACGAGCATCCCAAACGATGTGTTTCAAGTTGGCGTTCAACCCTAGAAGTTTCTTCGCACTAACCTTTTCGACGTGGTTCCTGAATACATCAACATAGCGGTGCTGTAGGCTAAAGAATATTTCTAACTTGGACCCGCATTGAACAGCCTAGTGTCACACTCTAGCGACTTGTTCTGCGTGGTAACCTCGAGTTTGCGGTCAATGAGCTCTCCCGAGTCATACATTGTTGGCTGGGAGCCTCGAGGACATGGCATGTTCAACTGCACAGCATGCCATGTGTCTGTACTATAAAATCCAGGAGGTGATGAAGCCCAGCCCGTCTTTCGCAGTGTCTGCTTCAAATCGTCTCCACTAAGAGATGTCTACCGCTAACTCTTTTGGTTTCTTCTCTACTGTGTTCGGCTTCATCGTCGCTGCCGTGTCACTCGCAGCGATCCTTGTCAAAATATATCTATATCACCTCCCCAGTAACAGGATTAAGGAGCTGGAATCCTTGATCGACCAAACGGACACAATCCTCGAAGAGGCCATGGAGATGGAGGATGGATTGCTAACTCAACCCATGCTTGTTGAGCAGGTCAAACATCGTCTGTCAGTATAGTAGTAGTCCCATTTTGTATTGCTGTTACAATCGACTCACTTTTGATTGCAGGCTGGTGACCAAGACGCGCGAGTTGCGGTGTAGGATTGACAACGCAGCCGCACGGGGCCAAGGCTATCTCGAATTGCTGAGAGGGACTTCTGCATCTATCAGAGATACATGTCAATCCGTCAAGGAGCTCAGAGCTCGACTGATGGTTCGTCCTTGTCTTGAATGGACGAGATCATATGCTGACCATCGACATGGATCTGAGCAGACGTTAATCCAAGAGGGACATCATAACACTTACGAGATTCCCCTTGCTTCTCCCCCTCCTGCTCTCTTGCATAATCCTTCGCTTGAGCATCATCCGTGGTCATTCCCTTCACCACCGATTTCTAGGTCCAGTTCATTCTCCATCGAGATCCAAGAACTAGGCCTGCCTCCCGTTCGGCGAGCTAGCAAGGGGTTAGTCGAAACAGACTTGTGGTGTACGCTTCTTCGGAGCGTCTGTACCGATCCATCGTGCGATCGCGCGAAGAGCGGTTCAGACGTACGAAAAACTGACACACAAATACGAGTATCAATTTTTCATACTTCTGTCACTGCTGAGGATGGAGCTTAAGTACTTGAGCTGAGTGGTTATCGATCCAACGATGGACGATGGCCAACCAGCTTACTCAATCCATTCTCAAATATCATGTGACAGATACCAGTTTCGGACAATTATGCAGCTACTTACATTTTCTGTACATACACATGTAAGTAATTTTATGGTGAATCTTCCGTCCCAAACATTACATCTCGAGCATGAACAATACATAGAGATGAATGAGTGTTTGACGAAATAGTACGTGATGCAATATATGATATAATCGATGTCCAGTCATGTTGCGAACACGAAATCATACGAGATATATTATAATATAGATGTCTTTCCTTCCTTCCATCAGTTAGTTTTCTTATAAAGTACCTCTAAATACTCACAAATGATGTGCCACATTGAGTGCAGTCAAGGTTCATCCGTTCAGCATGTGACTGCCCCAATCTAAAGACCCATCGATCCCCGAACCATACCAACCACGTCCAGCGTGTTGTTCACGATCCGCTCGATCGGC
>JBBPPG010000683.1:0-17632 GCA_038091855.1 Leccinellum luteum
ATTTTGGTCTTTTTGATTTCGAGATTTTCGAAAAACCGATAAAAACCGGTCTTAACCGGTCTTAACCGGTAAGCAGAGTTAGCCCCTATTAGAGGGTATAATGACCGAATTATCCTGATTTTACCATATTTGTACGATTTTATCCGAGTGAGTTATGACCATTTTACAAAATACCTTCTCCAAAATGAGTGATTGCCCGGAATTGGGCATATCTCGACCGCGTGTGAACGGAATTAGATAATTCTTGGCGGAAATGGATGCCAGGAGTATCGGCTAGACTCGGTACAGCCACCGCTAAGCGTGGTTCACACAGTATCAGGTCCTCCGAAATGTGTTTCTAATTAGTTAAACTCGAGAAATAACATGCAGTTTTAAAACGGTCATATCTTGACGACCCCTGAACCGATTTACATAATAAAAATATGGAGCGGAAGCCAGGAAACGGTAGTATCTTTCCTGCCCCTGAAAGACCGGTTAAAACCGTAACCGGACCGACAAAAACCGACAAAGACCGATTTTATCAGTTTTGATCGGTTTTGGTCCGGTTTTTCCAAATCAGGAAATTCCCAGGACCGGTTACAGTTACGGTTATGCCCAAAAAAGGCAAAAAACCGAACCAGACCAGACTTTAAATCACTACTTCGAACATATAAACTTTCACCCTCACCCTCACCCTCACCTGCTCCACTCACGACGCACAATGATGTCGACGACATGACCGACACGACGACGACGCAATCGTGATGACGCCGTCACGACAACCTCGTCGTTGTCGTTGTCTCCCTCTCCCTCTCCCTCTCCCTCTCCCTCTCCCTCTCCCTCTCTCCCTCTCCCCCTCCCTCTCCACTCACGACACGATGACATGACCGACACGACGATGATGACGCAATCGTGACGACGCCATCACGACAATGTCATTGTCAATGTCGTTGTCTCCCTCTCCCTCTCCTCCTCCCTCTCCACTCGCAACATGACCGACGCAATAACACGACAATGAGACGACACAACGACGACGACAGTGCAATTGTGACGATGCCATCACGACAATGTCGTTGTCATCGTTGTCATCTCCCTCTCCCTCTCCCCCTCCCTCTCCACTCATGACACGACGACACAGGTGCGACACGACACACTACACCATGTGCCACGACACAACGACGGGATGGGATGGGAATGGGGTGATGATGCAACGCGACGAATCAGTTATTTAACAACCAACTCATGATATGCCTACCGTGACAGACATCAACTACAGATTGTACAATGTCATTCCAATGTCGGCTCATGATGTAAATGTTTTCCATTTTTCCTGAATAGAACTAGATCCTGAGAACAGTGTGTTCGATCTGCACACCACATTATGGATACCACTGTGCCACTATGATGATAAGTGAGTTGAGGTCGCTCACCTAAGCAAGCTTTGGACAAACAAGACTGAGTTGGTCAATGATGTCCAAAGTAGCACTGCATATATAGAATCAGATCTTGGGTCACCGCTGCACCAAGAAACACAAGAAGAAGAAGAAGAAGAAAAGACATGAGGGTAAAGTGAACCAGTCCCCAGACAGCCAGATCTGAGCTTTGGGTGGAACTACAAACAAGAAACAGAAACAGAAACTCATTAGAAGCGTTGGAACCGGAATTGTTCTGGTGGTCTAGGTCAAGAACTTGATTTGCCAAATCCAAGAACGCGAGTCCATCGGCACTCAAGTTGTGCCATTGTAACATCAAGGAATTTTGTTAATTAGTGTAGAATATGAGCCTATCAAGGCCAAGTTTCAGTTGCGATTCATTCAGGTCAAGATCTTGATTTCCGATACAAGAACGCGAGTTCATCAGAACTCAAGTTGTGACATCGTAAAGCCATGGAATCTTGCTAGTTAGTGTAGAATAATTTTGTCCAATATCATCCCTCAAAGACCCAACACCTGCAAACCGAATCATGGTCTCATTGGTAGTACTAGGATGGATGACAATGAACTTGAATGCAACATCAAGTACTGGTTTTTCAGTGTTGTCGACCAGAGCTAAAACCTGTTACTATTTAGATTGACTACAAGAGGGACATCCGTGAGTTCATCTAGATTTCCGGAACGATGGCTGAGCTCGGTGGTCTCAGCTAGATAACATGCGCCATTGTGCGCTTGTCATTGTCATTGTTGTCTCGTTCAAGTTGTTGTCTCATTATAGTTTTCTCGTTGTCATCATCTTGCCGCGTCATGGTGGCACGCCATCATGCCGTCGTTGCTGCCATGTAGGCAAGGGAGAGGGAAATCGAGAGAGTCTGAGACCAGGAACGAGAGTCGCTGCATTTGCCCACGTCCCCACTGGCACATTTCCTATGTCCCTGTGTCCACATGGACGTGTGCACCCCCTCATCCTCACTCTCCTCCCCCCTCGTCCTCGCTGTCGCTGTCGCTCGTGACATGCACACACACACTTGCTCGCCCACCCTCACCCGCAAAGCACCTTTACACAGAGGTACGCCCGACCACCCTCGCACAATGGCAATGCTGTGTCGCACAGGCATGCGAGTGCATGCGTGGGCCCTCGTGCATTCTCACTCTCACCCTCCCTCATGTGAACATCCTCCTCCTTTCCAGCATTGCACTAACCATCCCGACTGACAGCTCTCTGATCCATTTTCAGTATTCTTCACACAAAATATAAACGAACTCGAGCTATACATCCAGGAACTCGGCAACAAATTTGCTGTGTATATCTAGTTGTCGTTTTACAACATGATGGCATTTTAAGATGCAGGCGAGGCATATGGACAGTGAAATGACGACAACGACAACTGTCGATGACAATTGACTGACAGCAAGCAACTCGGACGAGAGTCACGTCAGTGAGACAGGGGTTGTATTTATGCTGACTGGTAGTAGGTATATGAATTTACACAAGCTGACCCATACCCGGACCCGTGTAAAACCCTAATCAACTGAGCGATGGCGACATATTGGTAGGACGTGCTGAGGTCAAGTCACCTGAGTGAATCAGAGTGATGAAGGAATTTAAGGACATTGTTGAACATACCAGTGCTGGCATTGACAAGGTCAATTGCAAGATTCAAGTTGTGCGAGGGGTGACACTGCTGTTGAGTGCACCATTTGCATAAGTTTCCACAAGGTTGGTAGCCTTGCTCTTGCTGCCTCAGAGTGTTTGCAGTTGAACAGCTAATGGAGATGACAAGGATGCTGGTGAAGGGCCAGAAAAGGGATTTCCAGAGACATCAAAGGTCCGTGTGTGAGTGGCACCTTTGAAAGTTTTTGAAGTCAAATGACTAATAGAAACTAAGGCTGTGTTTGTCCAAGCCTGTTGCCTGTTGAACGGCCACCCACCTTCATAGCTCACTCAACAGGCCTGGCTGCTTTCTTCAGACCTCTCAGGCCCAACTGCCTCTCATCTGTTGTGCTTGCTCAGTCCTTTTGCTGGCTGACCTACCCAGTGCCCCCCAGCCCTCACAGTTCACTCAACCAACCCAGCTTTCACTCCTGCTCTTAGGCCTAGCCCTTTCAACTTGCTCTACTATCCATGATAGACATTTCAATCACTCAAGAAGAAGCCTTGCAGCTTTTGGTATATCTTCATCTTGATCAATGTACTCAGAGGCTGCCTTAAGTCCTTCAGGTTTTATTAGCCAGACTGGAACATAGTTTGGAACAAGGTCAATCTGATGAAGCAGTAAATAGTGAGTCTTCTGGTCCATTGTAAGAATTCTCTCATTAATACTAATAATTTAAAGCAGCTGCTTTGTTCAGTTCATCTTCTACATCTAGTACTCAAGCCATAGGAGATCCAGAATCTCAGTTTCCATCTATAATGTTGCTATCTCCTTCATCTGTGTCATCATTCCCTCCATCTCCTCTATCCTGTCTCCTCTATCTGTGCCATCATTCCCTTCATCTCCTCTATCTGTGCTATCATTCCCTCCATCTCCTTTATCTGCACCATTGCTATCTCCATCACCCTCCATATCTTTATGTCCATCATTTTCACTTTTATCACCACCACCACCATTGGCTATTAAAGGAACATCTTGTGGTAGCAAGAAACCCAAAGGTGGCAAGAAGCCCCTCAAAGGAAAGAAAGTTAATAATCCATGGGTAGAACAGGATACTCCACAGGTTGCTTGTTCAGACAATGCCAGTGCTCTCATTGCTGTACTTGCTAGTGTAAGTAAGGACTGGTCCAGCAAAGGGATAGAATGGGTGAAAGCAGTCAGCTCCTTTGGCAATAATGGAGATTTGTTTGATGAAGACAGCCTGCAGTGTATTGCAGATCGTTGCCTTGCTTTGCAGAACAAGGGAATTCAGCACAACTTGATCTATATGGTCAACTGTATGCAACTGGTTACCAAGTGTCAATGGTAGGTTTTTTTTTCTCAAGATTTAATAGAAGTTAATAAATGCTTTATTAAGTTTAAAGCTTCACAGGCTAGAAAAGGAGGGCAGTGCTCAAGTGACTCTCAAGCAGAAAAACAGACATGGCAAGCAGACCAGGCATGGAAATACTAGTCTTAGGATCCTCTACATTGAGGAGTTTGATGAAGACTTTAGGCAAAGAGTCATTGAAAGCAAATTCAAACAATGGCATGCTGATGGCTCCAAATACCTGACTATTGCTGGTGGAGGATCAGTATACTGCTTGATTCTATCATCAGGTCTGGATCTTAGAGAGACTGTGACTGCCATGAATGGTGTTATACATATAAACCTAGGTAATTTGCTGAGGACTCCACCTCCAGGTACTTCATTAGATTTATTTTATTTCTTATAAATACTGATATATTTGATTAGAGAGTGCTGAGAGGCAGCTAATCAAGGATCATATAGTGCCAATATTGGCACAAATGCAAAATATCACATGTTTTATCATGGCTACCATGTTTCACAAGGAAACCATGGCTAGGCATTCTCAGCCACAATTTCGGGATTTCAATTGTGCTGATCTTACTGTGTCTGATATTTTCTTTGATTCAGTGAATTTTGGGTAAATTTTTATACTAATTCATTAAAACCAGGACTGATATATGATATTAGTACCTTCATGCTCAATCCAAGAGATCAAGAACTTTGGCAGGCTTGCTATCAATTTTCCAGCAATGTTCCTTTAGTTTCCATTAGTCATTTGACCTTTGTGGAGCTAACAACTCCACAAAGTTATGTGCAAAGATATTCTCCGTCACTTTCTGGTACTCATGCTGAACTGGAGTCCAATGCTTTAATGCATCAAGTTGAGAGCATTGAAATCCAATTTGATCTTTCCCTTCTGGAATACAAAAGGAGAAGAGTTCCTGTTGACAGACAAGAGGGAATGAAGTGGTCAGAAAAAAAGAGAGAGAGAGTAGGTAATGCTTATTGGCTGGAAAATCTACCTGATTTGCACAACAAGGTAATCTTGAATCTCTTTCCTTATCAAACAGTATTTTAATCTTTAATCTATCTCAAGTTGAATGATCACTTTATTCATGGCAGGAAAAGTGTTGAGAACTCTTACTTGGGAATTCCAGCCAAACAATTTCCAAAGTAGGTGATTTGATTATATTTTAGATATATTGTTTATACTTTACAGTCAAAGACTGGAGTTAAAGAGCAAGGACAACAAAACACTGGCCTTCCTCTCTACTGCCATGCCTGGTAGTATGAAAACTGCACTTGGTGACATTCTAAAGTGCTGTATAACAACAGGTCTACCTTTGGTGGACAGCCAGTCTACTGCCTTCAATTCTGACTTTGAGGCCTTACATTTCACATGGTGGAATCACATTGCAACACATGTGCATGACTAATATTGCATTATACTCTGTTAGTTGACAATTTCAATGCTTTAGGGCCATAATGCACCCAAACACATTTAGCCTTCTTATCTGAACGAGCAAAACCAACTCAGAACAAATCACTCACAATTGGTGCCATATATATCAAAGGAGATGACTGAGAATGAACCATTGTTCAATACCTTGGTCAAGGGGATGCAACCAATATTTAAATGGCTTGAAAAAGAGGTGCATTTTCAATTTCATCTATAATATCTGAAGCTTATCAAAACAGCTGAGAGAATATTTACCTGAAGAATATGAGAATATCAGCCCTATATCAGCAGATATTCTTCCTGGCAACTCAAATTCAAAGGTTTATCCTTTTACAGCCCTAGTTCTCAATACCAATGCATCAACAAATGGCCATAGAGATCAGGGTGACTTCAGAGTATGTATGGTCATTCCTATTGGAGACTTTGAGGGAGGAGAAATAGTTCTAGTTGAACCTGGCTTTGTTTTTGGCCTTCAACAAGGAGATGTTATAGTTTTTCCTTCAGGGGAAATAACTCATCTTAATCTTCACTACAAAGGGACCAGAGCTTCATTGGTGCTTCACACTGATAGAGAATTCAGTGCTTGGGCCACTGATAGAAATGGTTGGGAAAGCAATGCAACCATGCTTATATAATCAGTTGGTAATAATGTACCATCAAGCTTGTTTCTTCATTTTTGGAAAGTAGAGAATAAAGTAGAGACCATTTGTGAACCATCCACTGCAAATCCAATAACAGTCAAAGCTTCATAAGAAATAGATGTCAGACATCTAAATACCTGAAAATGGTATGACCATGAGTATACACAAAGATAATTCAGTAGCCCTATCTGCGCAACTGATGATCTGAAGCTGTTTCTGTAGTGATAAGTGAATTAATCGCAAAAATAGAACACGTTTCATAGGTAAGCAAGCATTTCCCATTGTGCCTGCAGAGCTCACCTTGCCTCCCATCAAACACTGCGACTCGGGCTTGGCACTTGCATTGCTCTAAGTCCCCATCACCTCCCTCTGATCCTTCCAGTACTACTGGGCAAAGAAAATAGACTTTTGACATTTGCATTATGACATGACATGGACCTGCACCTGCAGACACACTACCACACTCGACGAAATGACTGCCGAGCCACACCCGGCAAGTATTTGAGAAGATGGAGATGAGATGGAGATGGCGATGACCTGTCAACAACATCCATGCAACTCAAACAACACCTTCTCCTTGGGGGTCTGGACTTGGATATACACTAGACAAAAAAGTCATGAGCCCCCAACAATTACTCTAGGAGCATCGACACACATTGTATGTTTGACTGCAAGTTGTACGACGCCGCCAGCCAACGTCCCGTCTGTATGGTCGCAAAAACGAGATCATACCTTTCTTCCAGGCCTGTGAACTGGAATCCCGCATCCTGTCGACAAATCTGGTGGTGAGATTGGTGCCATGTTAAGCAGGTAAAATGAAATGCCTCACAGAAGTGGGGTTTCTGGATATCACGATGGAAACCAGATCTTTTGATCGCCTAGGCAGGCGTTTCCACAGTTTCTCGGTGAAGAACAGCATGGATGGATGGAGGAGCCGAAGACTGTAATCAAGGCAGGTGTGCAGCCTCTGCTGTGCCAACGTGCGCACCTTGGGATTGGCAGAAGGGTCCGACATGGGTTTCATTACCTTCTGCAGTAACAATGAACAATGAGTACACATCGCAGAGAGGATATATGTACAATGTATACGTCACACACTACCTTGGCCACATCGAGAGGAACGAAATTGGATTTGAACTTGAGCATCACAAACTTGGTCGCGTTGAATACTTTGTTGCAAAACTGTCTATATCCTTCCATGCAAATAATCTCGATGGTGATATCACAGCTGTGTGCATGCATAGATCAACGTCTCACACCAGCAACGACAGCAGACATACACCCACCTGAGTAAGCACACAATGCAAACTGAAGGCCATCGGTCCCACAGAATATCCTTGGGCAAGTCCTTCCTTCTCATCCAAGTTACCCTCGGATAGTTGAGTCGATCCCTTTGCCCAGACTCTCACTCATCTTGCATCTGTATGTCACAGATCACAGCATGGTAGAGCTGCTCACCAAATTCAACCTTGCCTGTGAGATATATGCCTAGCAACACCATGCGGGCGACCCAGAAGAATAGAATGTACTTTTTCTTTGGGTCATAGCCTGGGATGTTGAGCATCGTCCTGGCATCTAACTGTTTTTGATCCACCTAGAGGACGTTGAAGAAGAAGGCAGATGCAGATGCTGTTACGCTTGGCCTGGGTAGGGACGAACGTAGCCTCTGGGAGTTGGGGTGTTACCTAAAGCAACGGGACGAGCGATGGTGAGTCGCCGGAGTGATGAGCGATCGAGAGTCGCCGGAGATGAGTAGCTTCAAGGGCTACCGGAGAAGTCAAGCATGTCAGCGACGCAAGACTTAGGTGAGGTCGAATGCCTCCAAGGGATGTGCTCAACCTAGATGAGGGTTAGCACGGGACGAAGGGGTGAAGCGTAGCGTCCAGTCAAAAGCAGGACAAGGGCTTTCAGAGGGTCTTCCCGCAAAGGGGTGGCTACAAAGGTATGGGCTAGATTGGATGAGTACGAGAGTACAGGGGAGTCCAGAGGAGATCTAGCTTAGGGTATCTATGTGATGTGGCGAGGTTTATATAAGTAGTGAGAATGGCATATGACTAAGCTGATGGAATATCGTGGAACACGATAGAAGGAATATGAGTAATCCGCAGTATGGAATGAGTCATGAAGACTGCGGATGCGTAAGCATACAAACTAAGAATAGAGTGATGACTAAAGGATGATGAAGCGGATGAGTAATCCACAGTAAGAGTGAGTAATCCGCAGTATGGAACGTGGCAGAAGCTGCGGATTAGTAACGGTACATGACTAAGAAGAAACAAGACGAGAGGAACGAGTCGAGGGAAAAAGAAACGACAGGGGCAAGTCGTAACAGATGCACATACCAGTCAATTGAGCAAATGATTATCACGGTACAGAATGCCCCAGAAGTTCGTGCAGCCGACCAAAGTTTTCAATGACAGCTTTTGACAATGACTGAACTGCATATAAGCAAAGAGGAATAACAAAACAACTGGCTCCTAGAGGTCGAAGCTGATTCGTCCTGCGTGACTGGTAGCTGTGAGATGTCCATCTTCGTCTCAGAAAAAGTAAAGAACGCACTTGGTTTTTTCCAATCCATGACCTTGTCCAATATGCATTCCTGCCGAGATCGTGACACGTGTTGCCCTCGGATTCTGCTTGAACAGTTGATGTTCCATGAACAACTGCATCGATATACCCGCATGATTGAACCTCGGAATGAATAGCGTCATTTTCACAACATGCAATCCCTGCAATGTATGTGAGCATGACACAGGCGTAAAGGGAAGTAGAAACTCACCAACATATTAACTGGTCCTGGGATGGCAATGGTGAGCATGCGATTGATGTACAGACTTCCAGTGACGTTGTGCGGGGGGAGCGATATGACAAAGGTTCCTGTGGACTTGGTCGAGCCATCCGGGGCAGTCTGTGATTTGAAGACACCCTCTGGTACTCTCACCAGTCGTACCACACAGCATTGACGGCCTGTGTGTTGTACCCCGCCGCCATCGGCAGGGACATGTCTGGGGTGCGTGAGCACTTGAGCGGCAAGGTGGGAGAGGACGGACCTTTCTTATCTCCATTGGGCATGGTGTAACATGTTCATGAAGGCAGGCTCCTTCACCTTTTTCTCCTTGGCCTTTTTCTCGCCCGGGTAGACGTGGCAGTCTGGTTAAGCTTTGCTGGGAGTTTTGCCTTTTTTTCGATCTGTTTTACCTCTTTCTTGGCTGGATAACGAACATCAGTTGAAGAATGGCACATGACGATATGACTCACATTATTGGAGTTATTGATCGGGGTGTGTGTGGCTGTGTAATATCAATCACACCTCCGCTTCTCAGCCTTCTGGGTTGAGCACCGTCAAGTGCCCACACCATCGATCTATCGGCGTTGTCACCTCCATCGGTAGTAGTCAGTGCACTCCTAGTCCAAGTCCTGTAAGTCCCCATCTCTCCATTGACTCTCCTCAGGAGTAGTAAACGACGGGTCAAGGGGCATTTTGACCCATGGTGTGGCAGGCGTGTCTTTTGTCCAGATAAGAACAGACTTGTCCTGCGAAGGATCAAAATTGCACCCATTGGCCCTGCATATTCAGCACAGCACGTATCTGCCATGCTGTAGCTATATAGTAACTCCTCGGCAAACTGATATTTGGCACCCATGCAAAATCGCGAACCCAGTTTCTGTGCCCTTCAAGTGTCTCCTCCTCGACCCATGTCTGAGTATCATCTCAGAAGGACCATAGCTTGACGGGGTTGTCACAGCTGGCGCTAGCAAAACGTTTGAAAGGCGCCAGAGGGGCTGGTGCTCTGGGCTGATGTGGGTGGATAAGCGAACCAGGATGGGCGGCAGGTGCTCAGGAGACAGCATTGCACTCGATGGCATGGCCATTGAAGATATCGGTGACCCACTGCCCATCATCTGAAAAGAGAGTGAAAAAAAAAAGTCATTGCATCATGAATTGAACTGAACCTTTGAACGTCAACACAGATAAATTTCCATCGGAAGAAGCACATGTAAGGATAGCGCCTAACTTGTGAAAGGCCAAGAGATGGAGTTGACTATAGTGCTCTTTGATTTTGGTCTAGGATCCCACAGAAGGACCTTGGGTCTATTCTCTCCAGGTGAGAACTCGACCATCATATGAACACGATGCGAGTATGTTGCCGAACTCTGGGTGAGCCCATGCAACTTGCCAGACGGCAGGGCCCATGTGCCTTCCAGAATCAATCTCGGAAAAAAGAAAATCATTGGAGACACGCACCCCTTGAGGGTCTGACCACCCAACTTGGATAGCTCTCCGTAGAAGACCTAGAAGACCTTGATGGCGAGGTCAGAGGAACACGTAGCCAGTCGTTTGCCGTGATAGTCAAGCTGCGTGTCATGCTGGAGAGAGTAATGGGTGACTTGTGAAGAAGAACTAGTAGGTATTTGTACATACGATCATGCCCTCGTGGGCAGTCTCGATCGGGACTGCATCAGTGGTCATTGTGGTGACCATCATCATGGCGTTTTATAGAAAAGTGACGTGGCGGAGTCAAAGGGGTGAGATAAAGCGGGTAGCATCAGGGGATACCCTGATAGTGTACCACAGGATGCTGAAGACGTTGAGCTGAGTTTCGTCAAGACTTGGGTAGCCGAACGTTAGACCAGCAAAGACACCTGACAAGAGGACGAGGATGGAAATGAGACATGCAAAGATAATGAACTCGGGACTGCATAGGTTTGAGGAGGCACGTTTTGCGAGTGTGTGCAAGATGGTTGAGGAGTGTAGAGACAAGAAGAGAGAGAGAGGACGTATGACACAGATGGATCAGTCTACCTCCATCATCTTTCGTACCCTCTGGACAGTCAAATTTCAGCACCAATTCAAACAGGATGCCATCGCGAGTGCCAGCGTGACACAAGTACACCACACAGAGCTCAAGATCAGTGACTGGGTGGCTGTCAAGATCCAGAAGCCAGACACGACTAAACAAATTGAGTGGGATCTTGGCACATTCTGTGTTGTGATGTGGATATTCAAAAACTGGTTGAGTCGATCTCCCAGTTTATTTCGCCATTTGTATGCTTTATATCCCCCGACTTTCTTTTTGGCTTTTCACAAATGTATGGCAGATTTCATCAACAGCCGCATCTAAGACAGGAGCTAGATTTCGTACAGGAAGCACACTGTTACTGTTATTGCTGCACACAATGCGTGTGTCACCACTCAGTTTACGCGGAGCCACGTCTGGCTGCCACAAGGTACATATATCCAAGGTGTACCCAGAATACTCATCCAAAATGGTCCTCACCGCCGAGTGGATCAACGGTGTGTGCTTGAGCGACCAAGCGACCGTGCTGCAATTCAGAGCCTCATGGGCGAGGATGCTCAGTCTGTGAGCTCGTCTGATATCTTCCTTGTAAAACAAGAGTCGCAGCCTTACAGTGCTAAAACTGTGCCGAAGCCAGGCATATCCGGTTCTTGCAAATTCTACCCATTGACACACATGCGTGCTCATGATGTGCTATTGCCCCCCCCACTTCCAAACCATTCGCTATCATTGACGCGGTTCAAAATAGCTTCATCAGCAAACCACCTGCATCACTTAGCCAAGATTACAGCATCTTAGTCTAACCTAGTCTTGAAGGCACAGTCCATGAGTGTCTGTCGGACTCTGTGCCATTCTGCCAAAGGCTGTTCACCTGATAGCTGTGCTAGCCAGACTTGGCAATACCAAATGGATGTCACACTCCAGTCCTTGTCTGTCTATAGCTGTGACTTAGGCTAGTTCATGCTGTAGCGAGGACACATAAGAGACAGTTTCCAACTTGGAACTTGAAGATAGGTATCAGTAATAGTAAATTTAGCTAACCCGCATCCGACCCGTTACCTGTAATCACAGCCTGCCAGGTATGTGTCGTCACCGTCATACAACGTGGCGTGGTGCAATCAGCACGGCTTGTCGGCGTGTCGTTGTCCTCGTCCTCGTCCCTCCATCGCCGCTTTCCCACGTCTCCATCGTTTCCATCGTCCTCATCCTCCTCATCGTCATGCCGTCGTCCACGTCGACATCGCACCGTTGTATTGCGGTTGACATTATGTTGAGTCCAGTCGTTGGCGTTGTCGTCTCCGTCGTACCTTCGCTGTGTCCTCGTCATCACCGTCATCACGGTATCGTCGCAGTGGTTATGTTGCTGCTGCATCGATGTCTTCGTTGTCGTTTTCTCGTTCCCCCACCTCGAACATCTTGACTCAACTGCTGACGTCCTCGCTCACAGCCCCGTTGTCACCTCTCTCGTTCTTCTACCGTTGTTATATCCCAATCAAGTGGCGACCGTTTGCGTCTCCACAAGGAACTCTGAAAAAGAATGCTACAGCGACGTCGGTGAGTGCATGGCGCTAAGCGGCAGAAAAAGCGAGCTTGTCGTAGTTCCTGGCACACTTTCCACACTTGGACTTGGCAGTACCGGTGACGCAATTCCCAGATCATGCCCACTCTCGTACTCGCCCTGTGAGCTGCCTGACTACCGGCTGTCCGATTCATCGTCCACATCAAAGCTTGATCGGCGAAGCCGTGTGCGGAATCGCTCCATAGCAAGGTCGTGTCATCACTCAGACACGCTTTCTGACATGAGTGAGTTGGATGATGGGATAGATGACCAAAAAGAGTAGAGCCGGGTGTGGAAGTGTGGAGAGCCGTGATTTGGCGATCGAACTCTGTGAAACGTTGGAGAGAAGTGCAAAAAGTATCTTCTGGTGTGGGAGGAGTGGGAACATGAGTACGTTGGGAATGGGCCGGCGGAATCAGAAGATGCAAATCGGACATGTGGACATCTTGGGTGGCACTAGAGGGGGTCAGCGAGGCCAGAAGACGGACTGGGCAAATATACCCAGTTCGCAGGTAATGCGGACGGACTATTGGAAGAGACATCACTGGGTGAGCTGGATTGTGCGAACCACTGGAGGAAGACGGACTGTGTTGTCGTCGTCCGTGAGTCATCGTCGCATCGCCAGCTTGCGTCATGGTGGCACATTGAGGGGCATGTGCTGGCGTCGTGTGTTGGCGCTGGCAGCTTGGACGAGGTCTGATAGGGTGGAATGGGTGAGCGAAAGAAACAGGGAGAGAGAGGCGGAAACCATGCCACTCATCACGTTCGACGTTCTCATCTTGTCATTTCAACCCCGCACGTTGTTGTCGGTCGTTGAGTGTCGTCGTCATGGCATTGTGGGGCACTCTGAGTCACCGACAGTTGGCGTCGTACCATCGTCTCGCCGTCGTCAGGCAAAACCCACGGATACTTAGAGGGTACTAAATCATGTTTTCGTGCAGGATGGGAATTTTCTTTAGTGCGCGGGGTTAAAAAATGTGGGGGTTATTCGGCATACCATGATGAGATGGCACCGCAGCACGACAGTTGCCGCGACGGCGTGCCATGACACTACAATGACACACACGGATATACATGCGTCCCCTGCTCTCGACCGAGTCGACACCCACCCTCCCGCCCCCTCTCTCTGCACTCAGCACGTCCCAGCGGACATGCGCGCGCCATCACCCTCACCCTCTCCAGCAACAACACGACGAATTGTGGTGCGTCTACCTCTATCCTTCTCTCATCCCCTTCCCGTCAGTGACAATGCGATGGCAACGAGACGATGGTACATAAGTGCGCCTCGTCCTCGCTCTCCTCCCTCCCTCACCCAACAACTCAGTGCCACGACAATGCGACACTGACAACAACAGAACACCACAACGTGACAAATTCCGCGATTGCATGCCACGACAGGACAATGACACACGATGCACCGACGACGGGCGGGTAGTTGACGGGTACCAGCCCACACATTTACAAACAACATCAGCAAACTGACCCTCAGCTAGACAGCTCTGGCCAGACTGTCCCAGACCCACCTAGCAAGGTACCTAACTGGCTAGAGCTGGACAGAAAATGACCAAAATATTCTTCCTATAAACTTGGTCTCAAAATGTACATGACCATTCTTTACATCAATTTACACCATCTGACATCATTTTTATAGCCATAGATATTGATTTGCTTGTGTGGTAAGGCAAAGAGTTTCAACAGTGTAAAGGTCATTCCACTGATGAAGTTTTTGTATCTAGTACACATATTTATACATGTGTTATCGCAGAGCCATGAATAATGATGTGTTTGCATCGCTCTGTCAGAAGTCATTTCACTGATCTTCGAGTTGTCCCAGGCTCATATACCATGATCTCTCGTTTCCCGGTACAAAGTACAATACACATACCAGCACGTAAACATATAGTACCGTATGACATATGTACAATTTGTATATTATAGCAAGTATCAAGGACAGAGTCTATGTAAGGTCAACGTCGAACAACGAAGGGTTTAACGGTTGCTCTGCAATGAAGCGTTGATTATTTCATGATTAGTAACGTGAGGTTCAGGAAGTTACCTGAGGTAGGCAGCGTGTAGTCTTCCTGCATGCTTGCATACTCGAATGTACTTTGACCATTTTTGCGAATCAAGAAACGAACCTGCCCAATGAAGCAGTCAGTGGCATGGAGATCGTCCTGTGCCCTCTCCAGAACTAATCTGTTGTATTGTAGGACCAGCGTGTTCTGATGGATGATCTGGTGGGCAAGTGTCTTGCGTGTGAGAAGGATGCCACGATCGGCTCGAGCAGTCTCTAATAGAAGGTAGGCTTCTTACCCATTACATGGGCAAGGGATGACGTGGTGATGTTCCTAAGTACAAGTTGTCTGAGTGCTAACAAAAGTATGCTGGAAGCTTACATCATAATAATCGGGTGGATTATGAACCCCCGAGTAGTCCTCTGAGTCTTCGAGAGGCTGAGAAATATAATCCCAAACCTCAGGATGATCAGGATTATAGGAGGATGTGGGATGAATACTGGGGCCGCAGGGTATTTGATGACGTTGGTCTGGTAGGTGGATCGGCAAGTCGTAAATATGCGAAATCGTGTAGTGATTAAGTGTCAAAAACGGTGCCAAATGGAACACCTCATCCGACATGGGTCGTTGAAAAGTAGGGGAAGCATTCGCATCTGCCTGGCTTGGCCGTAGAGGTGGACTTGATGTGCTCATTGTGAAAGTGGAGAGCAAATTATGAGAGAAGTTTCAACATCCATAACTTTGATGGTCATGCTGTTTCGGCGGTCACGGGATATGTCACGTATAGTCACACATGGGAAAAGAGTGGCGCTCGCTAGGCAGAGTGACAAATATTAATGTAACGATTCAATGTGACACCGTTTTCATGTCTTGTTCACTTTTCCTTCGATTGAACCCATTCAAGCTCGTAAACCTTCGGAACCCATATTAAATGTAGTATAGCCGTATTTACTAGTTTGATAATAATTTTGTGTAAACTACGAAAGTCCCGAAACAACATTAATTGCCGTGTTGTACCGTATGTGTTACATACTTACTGTATCAACGCCTCAGCCGAGTAGAAGTTTAATTGACATTTTTGTTCTATTATGTTCTGGTTCCACCATCAACTCCACTTTACGCGAATGCCCAAGGCGAGAACGAATTGTGGAAGACCCAAGACACTTAGTTGCCCACAATGTAGAAAAAAAATTGGCTCCGAGACTGACGTTCTTCGACATCTGAACCAGCTGATGGGTCCCTACTATGGAGCGAGTTGGTACCAGGACGCTCTATATCGAGATCCGTAGATCCCGACAGCGCAGCGAGGGTGATAAAGGGATTGAGCTGAGTAGAGACTTACTCAAGTGAGAAGCTTAAGGCTGTAAGCTAAGGGGCACTTCGAACCACGTAGTAGTTCTTAGGAGAGAAGAGCCTATTGATTTAGGGCGGAGGCAACGCCCTTATATACTACACAAGATGTTTGTACACATTGTGGTATAGAATATCGTAGAATGTTCCATGGAAGGTCATGTGATATGTATGGAACATTCTATAAGAAAAGATAAGAATAACTAGCCAATAGCGTAAGTATCTCTTATCATATTTGAAATAGATAGGATAATGGATGACCCTATCCAATAGCATTAAGTGCTCTTATCTATGACGTCATTGTCAGAGATAGCGATGAATAATCATAAAGATTATGTAAAGATAGATCGGTCTAGAATGGACCGGTCTAGGCACGGTAGCAATAAAGTGAAATGGAATACTACCGTTCCAACACTCCTCCTCGCTACGAAGACAATGAGTGTGTAGGATAATTGGTGAGATGTAGTCGTATACAACCAAGTTTGAATTTGTCATAGGAAACATTCTTCGTGAATATATCTGCAAGTTGATTAGCAGTGGGAACATAGAAGAGATCTAACTCATTGTTCTCTTGAACTGCTTCTCTGATATAATGATATCGCAGATCTATATGTTTCGATCTTCCTTCTTGAGCAGGATTCATCGCTAGAAACATTGCTCCTTGATTATCACAATTCAAGGGTAATTTATGGTTTATCTTATGACCAATCTCTTCAAAGAGATTTCGAATCCAGCGGAGTTGTTTCGCTGCTTCGGTCATAGCAATGTATTCTGCTTCTGTAGATGAAAGAACAACAATTTTCTGGCGTCTGGAATTCCAGGAAACGATAGCGTCTGCGAGGAGAATGCAGTAACCAGTTGTTGAACGACGAGTTTCTAAATCACCAGCCCAGTCAGTGTCACAATAGGCAGTGAAGCCTGAATTCTTTGCTCGACCATTGTAAGTGATCGATACATCTTTGGTGTATGCCAAATATCGGACAATATAGAGAGCCCGATTGAGATGATCCTCGGAAGGATTGGCAGAGAATTGTGACATCTTGATCACGGCATAAGCCAGATCTGGTCGTGTTCCAAGCATGATGTATAGAAGTGATCCAATTACGGATTGATATTGGGATCGTCGTTTCTCATCTACTTCCTGTTCATTTGGGCTCGGATTATATCCGGAAGGAAGTGGAGTACGAGAAGGTTTCGAATTCTCTAGCTGAAATCGTTTGATCACTTTCTCAGCATAGGTAACTTGGTCTAGTCTCAAAATTCGTTTAGAACGATCTCTGGTAATACGCATGCCAAGATATTCTGTGGCATCTCCCATTACCCTGGATTCCCATTTATCAGTGAAAGTCTTCATATGGGCAAGGAGTAATGCTTTGTTTGAACCAATGAAAAGAGCATCATCAACGTATACAACGAAAATAATTTTCTCTTTACCAATGTATTTGATGTAGA
>JBBPPG010000684.1:0-17631 GCA_038091855.1 Leccinellum luteum
TGAGAGTGGCGGGAACGCACGTCGTCATCCCATTCGTCGTCCCCGTCACACTGCCGCCGTCTACCGTCTCTCTCGTCCTTGTCGTGGAGTCATTGTCGATGATATTGCGGGTGAGGGAGTGCGTGTCGTCGTCGACGACGTTGTGAGGGAGTGTGTGTGCGTCGTCGTCAACGTTGTGTCAGCGGTTCACTGCGGTTGGTGATGAAGCCGGGTTCCAAGCCGGGGCTTTCGAACCGAGCCGGGCCCTGCTCATCACTACCGTCCGACTCCGAGCCTCAGTGATGGCACCCACCATGGATTCCGTACTCCGTGTATTATCGGGGTCTGCATCTGGTCTGACCAAGTCACCGGTAAATGGGATGGGTTACCGGTATCCCGGTTACTTGGCGATTGTGGATGAGGCCGTGTCGCTTGAGTCCTCCCGAGTATGCACAGCAGGATGGCAAGTGCAATTAGGAGCCTCTACATAAATTGCACAGTTGTTCGCTTGAGTAGCTCCTCCCAACTAAAAAAAAGATCGAACCCTACCTTGTTACCCATTTTTCCAGGAATTTTCCTTCGACATGACCAAATACCATGCCATCAACATTCGCCCAGAAAACACGCATGATGAACTCACCTCGAGGCACAGTGTTCAAGTCGTCCAGAGAGAGCATCCTGCCCACTACCAGGCAGTTGCGAAAGCTCAAGAACTCCAACAAGAAAGCACTCGACGTGTGGTCGCTGTTGAAGACAAACTGCGAAGGCGATCAGA
Source organism: Leccinellum luteum (assembly GCA_038091855.1). Lineage (NCBI taxonomy): Eukaryota > Fungi > Basidiomycota > Agaricomycetes > Boletales > Boletaceae > Leccinellum > Leccinellum luteum. Next base: position 755 of record JBBPPG010000684.1, read on the forward strand.
AGCTCGACACGAAACCCTCACTTACCCATCTATATCTTTTGCCCACGGCCGGTCCCAGGTGGTTGTCAACCAGGCCAACTTGCTCTCCGCTCCAGTGCTCGACAAGGCTAGTATCAACCCGCATGATAACCTGAGAAACGACAAAAACCGGGGTAAGTCAATGAACGTGACTAGGACATGATACTCACCCTGGGAGCTGATTTGCAGACGAGCGTACAAAAGGACCAGAAGCGAGAGGATCAGCTGATAAAAGTGGAGCCACCGTTCAGCAGCGTGCTGGGGTGCTGGCCGGCAACGAGCATGGCTGTACGACCTTGCCTGCCAAATGGAGGTGGAAGCTAACACGCGGTACCATTGGGGTCATACATCAACAACCGTCAGATCCTTCTCCTCGCTGGGACACCAACGCTAGGAACGGGCGACCTTCCGGGAAGGAGAGCGCAAAGAGGAAGGCTCCCGGGGACAACGAACCGATAAGGTAAAGTGATAATTTAATTTACCCACGCAAAGCTCAAATTTTCAACGTTCCCGTACAGGGGCCATGTTTCTGTGCAGCCCCCTGAAAAGAAGACGAAGACAGCTGCACAACTGGTCCTGAAAGTTCCACGAGGTGGCCCGAAAACGCAGCACCGCGAGACTACAGTGACTGGCGGTTGCGCACACCAAGCCCCAGCCCCCTCTGAGGATGACAGCCAGAGTGAGTCGGACTCGGACGGAATCAGCGTTTTATTTGGGGGAATGCCGGAAGAGGAGGAGAGCCAATGGAAGCATGAGCTTTATGACATGAAGGTCGTGAAGGTAAGTACTCACCTTCTACACTGTGCTTGTTTATTGAATATACTGGGTAGGCAATGAAGATGGGACCCATAGTTCCCCAGGCCAACATGGAGCCCATTGCGACTATCTCGAAAGCACCAAAGGGAGCGCTGCGGATGTTCCATGCGGAGTACATACCACTGATCTGTCGATTTGCGGGAACACTCGACAACCCTTGGAATACCGAAAGAATGTTGGAACCGATGCAGCGCTGCTGGGACGCACTGACGGAAATGCATCCGGAGTTCGAACGCATGTTTGACGAAGAGATATATGAGTTGGTGAGTTATCGACTATCTCAAAAGATCAAATCACTCACGATTTGGACACTGCTGGTATGGACAGTCGATGGAGCGGCTGCATGAATGGCACATACATATTGGTAGCGCCGCCACACGCGCTATAGAGGAACTATGGGGATCACACGAGAAGTACAGTATGGCAGAGACACGTGAGACGTACGTTGCAAGAGCCCTCTCCAAGGGCTTGCCTTTCATCATGAAGAAGGCTGGCGCAGACGCCTGGGAGACCAAGAATGTATTTGGGGACTCACTCATTTTGAAGACACTAGCTGCTCATCTCAAGGACATTGCGCTGGTCGACACAGAGGCATACGACAATTTAGTTGATCGGTGTGCTCCGCGGGGTGCGCTCGTACTTGCACTGACTGCAGTAAGTCAGATACTACAATATACTCGATAACAGTCGCTGTTTAACGATTACACCATAGGTCGAACGCGCGTTGATTAGGTGGCGATCTGGCGAGGAAGACAAGACCCAGGATGAATTTTCGGAGCAGTTTTGGGGAGTGAAGACTCTCCAGTACACCAAATCCGTGAGATTCCTCAGCAAGGCGAAGCTGGATGAGGTATTCCGTGCAGCGCGCACATACATTGAAGTCAAAACTCGCATGGCGGCCTTTGCACTTTCAAGCAACACTCATGAGGACGACAACTATAATGATAAATGGGCCAGGATAAGGGCATCATCCCCCACCTGCGACTTGGATGAGAATGGACCCAACACGGTCACGGCGGGCGAGGAGCGCAATGCGGGCAACCCAGATTCTTGTTCCGTGGCGGGTGATGGTGAGGGAGCCAAGGATGACATGGACGAGACAGGTTTTGATGATTCTGATGAGCTATACTATGAATAGCTGGATAAGGAGTAGTTACTACTTTATCATGCCCGAAATGCATTTTTATTCCCATTAAAAGTCACCGTCGAGTCGTCGTGGTCGTGGTCGCGCCGTGTCGGTTGCCAGTGACGCAGCATGATGGCGTCGTTGTCGTCTTTGTCCATCATCATCTTCGTCGCAACGTGGCGTCGTCGTGGCGCCACGCCGCGTCGTTTGGTGATAGTGATGAGGACGAGGAGGAGAGGGCGGGGGTCACGGTACTCACCATCGTCGCCATCGTTGCAGCCCCGTCGCGACGCTGGGTTGCTTTTTCTTGTCGCGTTGTTGATCTTGTTGCATTGTTGTTAGCGTGTGTCGATATTGTCATGTTGTCGCGGTCGCGTGTTGCGTTGCGGTGTGCGATGTCGGTCACGTCGGTGCGCTGGCCCGCCGAGTCAGGGTGACCCACGGGTAGGGTAAAGCCACGTGGGCCCCACGCGGGGTACGAACGAAAACGCACCCGTGCAAAGCCCTAATTAAAACCCAACCAATCAATTAGAATCAGCTACTATTGACCAGGAGCAATTAACTACAGTGTCAGACTATGTAACGAATGTATCAGTGTGTCCATACCATAAAGGCGAGACAGCGGGAACATGCCTCTCAACACCGAGACTGAACGGGTTGAGAGGTGAAAACAGGGTCAAGTAGTTATAGATGCGAAGAAAGAGCAGAGGTATCTACAACAAACATGTCAACTTCAATGCATTGCTGTGCGATACAACCTTGACTTACCATTCATTATATACGCCGCATGGGGCTGATTGTAGGAGTAGAGCAAGGAAAAGATTAATCATCAATAAAATGAAGATTTCATGGATGTTTCTGCAAGTCAGAACATTGTGAGCATTCATTAAATCCAAGCATCAACAATGTTGCACACCTGATTGTGCGGCAAGAGTCCTGGGACTCTTCACAATGACTCGGAGATGCGGTGTAGCCCTGCACAACCCTATCAGTATCAGTCATACTGTGAATTCATAGGACTAAAATACCATTGCTGTGAAAACCGAGAGAAATCAGTAGTAAAAGAATGATGCGTTGAGGCCGCGAGCAGTCTATAGTCTGTAGAGTAAAACTGAGGGACCGAAAGAAAGTAAATTTGAATTTCAGTCTACACATTTATGTAATACAACATTTAGGTCTGTCTTACTTAAATATTGATCTTGCATCGTCCAACGTGCTACTCAGATACGCCTGCCTCGTCCCACTTCCGATCACCGATCATCGACTCTTGGATGCGACAGATGGCTAAGTTGCTCGCGATCTCGACTGCACGCAAAAGGGGCGCATAGTGTACAAATGGCATGGTGTTCTTGATCTGGATACCCTTTTTAGCATACCTGAACGGTTCTCTAAGGCGGGGCAGAGTGAGAGGATGTAGTAAAAAGTACGGGAACTTGGGGTTACACTCGATGGGCTTCGTGGCAAAGGTGATCGCGTCGGTGGTGCGTGCGCGCATGACAGGAACTTGAGGTCGAGCATGTCTGCGAGGTCTTCTTCGCCGAGTATGCGCCGCTGCCGGATCCCTTTGGCACAGATGGGGAGCGCATTACTCCACATGGTAAAGGGAGGCTGGCGCTGACGAATTCGGACTTGCCCGCGGTGTGGTTGAATGCTTGGAAGCCGCCCTCGTTGATACAGAATTCGTTGCGGGTGAGGAGGTCAGCGAGGGCGAGACAGTAATGGGACGCATGCACATCTGTGTGTGTCATCGTACGTCGTCGCCCTGTCGTGGCACGTCAGGGAGAGAGGACATGGGAAATGAGAGAGAGAGGGAGAGGGAGAGGGAGAGAGGTGGCCCGGGGCATGTTCGTTGTCGTTGTCATCAAGTCCGAGTCTGAGTCATTGTCATCGTGTCATTGCTGTTGTCCTGGGGTCAGGCCTTGAGGATGGTGAGGACGAAGACAAAGACGGGGACAAGACCTACTCACTGTGACTCATTGTTGTCATCATTGTACCCCAGAGTGCTAATGAAATAGGCAATGGCTGGTGTTCGTTGGTGTCCCAACGACTGCGTACTGACATGGCACAGCCAATGCAGCAGAGGCAGGTCATTACCTGCTCGCTAGCTGCGTGAACGGCTGTCGAGGTTGGTGCGTGGGAAAGTGGCGGGATGGAGGCGGGAACTTGCGCGCGGTCCGCGCAGTTCGGCGAACTCCGTTGTCTTTCCCCCACGCTCTCCTTGACCTCGTCAACAGAGTCTGTCCGTCCCCAATACGACCGCAAATGCGATGGATGTTAAGAGCCCCTGCCGTGACATTAGTGCTGGTCGACGAACAAGAACGGCAAGTTTCTTGGACGTTGGTACGTGTCCGGCCCGTGCCTGCTTCATCGTGTATTGTACTGATCTCATTTAGTGCCCCATGGCTAGCCCACACTGTGCACGGTTCCCCCCAGCTGGAATCACCCACGAAGCTGCTCGTGCGGCTGCCTTCCTTCTTTGCTAGCTTTATTGTCCCATCTTGGATACTGCCCCCTGCCCAGTTGTCATGTGCAGCAAAGGCGATCTACGCGAAAGTCCGAAGGAGGAAAATGCCCAACAAGGCATGCAGGTCTGGGCAAAAGGCTCGAGTTTGCCAAGCTAAAGGGCAAGTTCCCCGCATTGGGAACCAAGGATGACGAGGAGCTGTTGCACGAGAAGGAGTGGGTTGCGAGAAAACCGAGAGTGGAATCAGCAAAGTACACTAATGCACTCGCCATCTTGACGTTGATTAACCTTTCCTTGACAGCCGTATTACTGGTCTGAAGATCCATACCAGGGAAAGTGGCGACTATGGTCCATCTACTCTCCAGGCTGAAGCCGCCATCCGACCCAGAGAACGTCTCAATCTCATCAACCCTACCATCAAACGAGATCTCACGCGGCGCAAAGCAAGGGATCGTGGTTACGAAGACATCCTCGAGGTGAGGTCAAGATCAACGTTCCTCTCCTGACGCTCTAACGAATGTACTTCAGAGTCCCTACCAACGTCCATCGTTTCCCTTTCCCCGCAGATATTGGAAATCCAATACTCCAGTACCGCGAGCATCAGGATCACCCTCGGCGGAATGTACGCCTGCCTGGAGGCTCACTAGATAGTGGGACAGGTATGAAACTGCTCACGGTAGAGGCGAGGCACCCCTCATTCAGGCGTGGGCTGCACTGGGGCTATACAAACATGCATACAAGTTGACACATTGGTACGTAAAAAAACTCGCATCCAGCAAGCCGATAGTACATGAACTCAAACCTCACAGGTCTGCAGCGCTGTTCTCTCTTCTCTCTCCCTCCCATCTGCATGTGCGGTTCATGTTGACTGGGGTGGCCCGAATCATTCGACTCTCTGTGGTTTCTGTATACTTTTTGGTCATATTGGCTATTATGTTCCCATGCGGAGAGGGCTGTCCGCGCACATTACCTTCTCTGAGAGGACTCAATAGACACCGTCTGACGTGCCAGATATACAACGCTAGAAGTGTGAACCTGATAGAAAGTCTGGGCACCCCGGTGCATTGTCCTGAGAAGCGTCCAAGGTCGTCTAGCGAGGTGAGTCATTGGCCCGTTGTGACCTCTCGTCTCTCACATCGAATCACAGTCGTCTGCTGGTCCCTCTGCTCGCCCAGCCCCACAGCCCCAGACCTCGAGCCATGTGAGTACCTGGACTTTTTACTTCTTTTGTTCCTACCTACATCAATGAGCGCAGTTCCCTGCCCCAACCAGCCCTTGGCCTGAGTCACAGTCTCAGCCATCTGCGTGTGATTCATTGCCGGGTACCCAACCCCCTCGCGGACCTGTTCAAGATATAAATGAACCCCCCTCAACTGAGCCCGTACCACTTGGTCCCCGGATTCGCAGATTACCTGCGAGGTACCAAGACCCGCATCTCAATGATTCTACAACCAATGCCCCTTCTACCATAGCCTCCACCGTCCGTCGTGTCATTCTCCATGTTTTCGACTCCTTTCGCACTCAATTCAACTTGTTTGGTATTGCGCGTGCATACCGAGATCGACCTACCTACGACCCGGATTCATTTGTCACTCCTGGCGATTTATCCACCACCAGACGGCTGTTCTCGCAATCGCCTGCCGACTCCACCCACGAAAATCATGCCCCACCATGGCCCTGGGTCAATATGACAACATGGCGACTAATGAATTGGGCTTTGACTGGCGGCCGTCAAAAGTCAGCCAGTGATATCACACGACTCGTTAGAGATGTAATACAAGCACCTGACTTTGATGCTGAGGAACTGGCCGGCTTCGATGCCCAGATGGCGATCGCCCAATTCGATGCAGCCCAGAAGTCACTGCCTCCTGATGATCCATTCTCACGGGACCAGTGGAAGCGCACAAGTGTGGATATCCTGATACCAACCAGGGAGAAAAATCCAGCAGGTAATGGGCAGACGTTTACAATCGATGGGTTCAGTTATCGGCCGATACTCGATGTCATTCGCGCTGTGTTTGCACATTCATCGGCCAAATGGTTCCATCTCTATCCGTTTAGAAAGGTAAGCTTCCGCATACTATCTACACAGTAAATACTGATATTACTGAAGGTGTGGCAGAATCCCGAGACAGGCGACGAACAATTTCTCCATGATGAGCTCTACACCACTGATGCATGGAATGAAGCACAGGACGAAATTCTGAAGCAACAGCGAACTGACGGTTGTGAACTCGAGAGGGTCATTGCTGGATTGATGCTATGGTCGGACTCGACTCATCTGGCGCAGTTCGGGCATGCCACTGCATGGCCGATCTACATGTTCTTCGGTAATCTATCCAAATATGCCCGTCAAACGCCTGACAGTGGGACTTGCCATCCGATCGCCTTCATTCCTGCAGTGAGTATCCACAAATGTTTATATCACATTCTCCTTTACGCTTAAGTACACAAACAGTTACCCCAGTCAATCCGTACCTTCATATCCACCCTAACGAACCGCAAGAACAACACCGATCTGTTCACGCACTGCAAACGAGAGCTCATCCATGCAGTGTGGAGAATCTTATTGGACGCCGACTTCATCGAGGCATACAAAAATGGTATAGTTATAAAATGCTTCGATGGTATTCTCAGGCGGGTCTTTCCACGGATATTCACGTACTCTGCGGATTACCCGGAAAAGTAAGTCATCCGCATAGGATCCCTTCCTCCGCATAATAGGATGTCCAGGGTACTTCTTGCAACAATCCGTGATAAGGGGTTATGCCCATGTCCAAGATGTCTGCTACCCAAGTCAATCTTCCACCGACTTGGCTTTCAAAGCGACCTCTCCTCCAGACTAACGCAGGCACGACCAAATTCTTACCTGTCTGTGCTCAATGCTCGGAAGGCCATATATGAGCTTGGTAAGACTTTGAAGAGTATTGTCGTGGAGCGTATTTTGAAGCCCATGTCCCTTGTACCCACACTGGCAAGTCCACGTCACTCACGATATGGGCCCACGCTAACAGCCTGTGTGTGGATCAGAATGCTTTCACTGAACGACTCTCGCCTCTCGAGTTTTCCATTCACCCAAAGCTAGTCGTAGACCTACTGCATGAATTCGAGTTAGGAGTACTGAAGTCCATCCTCAAGCACTTGTTTCGCATTATCTACGCATCAGCACCAGCGCAAATTCATGTTTTTAATCATAGGTTTGTAGCGTCCATACGTCTGAAGGAGTCGTGGCACTAAGACTATGATAGATTCACCTTGGTCCCTCCATTCGGGAAAGCCATTCGCCGGTTCCCTGACAATGTGGCAGATACTAGCCAGCGGCCAGCATGGTACTTTGAAGACGTCTTGCAGGTAAGGAGAGTTTCGAAGCTCTGTGCAGACGGGTCCCTCTCACATCATATACAGTGTGCCATCCCCGTGTTTGAGGGCTTACTCCCTGCCAAGCATGACGGTATCATACAGACTCTGCTATTCCGTCTTGCTGAATGGCATGCGCTGGCAAAACTGAGGCTTCACACGGACGACACCCTTTTACTACTTGAACAGGCTCTACAACGGCTCGCTACCCAAGCCCGCCTATTTCAGAGGGTCACATGCTCATACTTTGAAACGAAGGAACTCCCTCGAGAGGCCGCTCAACGACAAAGAAGGGAAATGGCTGAGATTCAGACTGGCCATCGTCACAAGCCGTCGAAAAGCTCACCACTCCCCAAGACGTTCAACCTCAATACATACAAATTCCATGCACTGGGCGACTACACACTAATGATCAAGAGGTTTGGCACTACAGATTCGTACACGACTCAAGTGGTGCGTTACAGACTCTCTTGTATTCTGAGGGAATATCGAGCACATATGTCTTAGGGGGAACGAGCACACCGGATGATCAAGCAGTATTATGCCAGTACGAATAAGAAGGGAGTCGAGGAGCAATTCGGAAAGCATGAAAGACGACAAACGCTCCTCAGGCGACAATATGAGTCGTTCCTACCTCCGGTAGAGAATGACGCAGCGGACTCCTCTCCCCGCTTCCACCACTTCATGGCCTACAAACCGAGACAAGACAACCTCTTCAGCCTCCCCAGCCTCCTTTATACAAATCGGAACGACCCTGCAGTAAAGGTACAGTTGCATTGATACTCGGTGAATAGTTCTATAAGCTGACAACAACCTACCCTATAAGCCGCACTTCACGCAATCGCTCAAAGATCATTTACTTTCGAGACTACTTGAGCTGGAATACGATGGCGATGAGCGCACATTTACTCCCGAGCAACGCAACGCGATCCAACTCATAAACGTTGACAGAACTGTCCAGTCAAAAGTACTACGCATAAATTATCCAACCTACGACGTCCGTGAGGCCCAGGATGTAGTGCGAATGAAGCGAGGGGATGTGATCATGATGCTATCGAGGGATGACGAACACCCTTTTTGGTATGCCCGTGTGCTTATGGGATTCCATGTCATGGTATCCTTCAGTCCAGAAGGCTCGAGGTCTTCAGTGAAGAGCATGGAGGTTCTCTGGGTTCGTTGGCTTGGTATCGTTCGGGATCACAAGTGGGGATTTAAAGACGGCCGCCTTCCCAAGGTAGGCTTTGTCCCGGATAGACCTGACCATATCCCCTTCGGGTTCTTAGATCCATCGTTGGTACTTCGTGCATGCCACTTGATTCCCGCGTTCTGTGATGGTCGCACACACGAGTTGCTTGCATCCGGGCCCTCGCTAGCTCGGCTTCCCGGCGAAGGAGATGATTGGGCAGCATATTATGTTAATATGTAAGGTTATGGCTGGTTTCTCCAAAAATCTACTCATAGCTCAGTGATACAGTTTTGCCGACCGTGATATGTTTTCCAGATTCGCGGGGATAGGAGTTGGTCATGCTACACAGAAGTTAGGTGGAGACACACCTGGTCTGGTCATTGAATCCCAAGACGATGATGACGACGGCGAAGACCTAGAGATACAATGTCAGGCAGCATGTGAGGATCACGATGCAGGTGATGATGAAGGTGACGAGGCTGATGGTGACGGTGATGGAGATGATGATGAGGCTGAGAGCGATGATGATGATGATGGTGACGACGACGACGACGGGTATGACGATGACGATGACGATGTTGAAGATGATGTTGATGAGGGAAGCGATGGCGAGGAATGAGAGATGCGATATGGTCTGCAGCTCATTTCTCCTAGTCATCTTGTCTCCTGCTGATTTCTCATTGTAGACGCGTTTGGCACAATCGTAGTTACTACAACCTGTGGTTATTGGATATAACATGCAAAGTTGGTGCTACCAGCGACCACTCCCCAAACGGGCCGTGACCCTAACGCTGTGCCCCTGCTTGCGCCCAGCGTCCCAAGAGCTTATTCTTGACCTCGACGAAGAATTCCGTGGTACTGCTTCCAGCAGCGTATGCTCAATTCGGTCCGATTTCACATAATCGGGCAGCTTGCGACTTTATTCACTAATCTTCTATTATCTTGCGCGCGTTACGCTCTTTCCATGGAACCCAACGCGCCTTTCCGAGTCCTCTTTGTTCCTTTGATGTCATCGAGTCTGTGACTGACCACACCGTGGGTTTAATTTAGATAGGTTACGGTCCCTTGGATGTTTTTGACCACGAAGTGCGTCCCCACCACCTCTCTCTCTCCCTGACTCTTCTCTCCCTGCCTCTTTCCTTCACCCACACCCTACGCCAGATCCCGTCCACGCCAACAACGCCAGCGCCACGTTGACGTGACGATGACTATCGACGCGGACAATGACACGACGACGAGGGGACGGGGACGGGGACGGAGACGGAGACGGGATGGGGATGGGGATAGGATAGGGACAAGACAAGACGGCGCGTCAACGCCAGACCCCGTAGTGCGTACCCATCACCTCTCTCTCTCTCTCCCTTACCCTCTCTCTCCGCCTCTCTCCCTCGCCTGGCACACCCTACGCCAGACCCCGTCCACGCCGACACGCCGACGACAATGACGACGCGACATCGACACGACAACAACTGTTGACGCGGACAATGACATGACGTCAGCACGACGAGGACGACGAGAGGGAACGGGAACGGGAACGGGAACGGGAACGGGAACGGGAATGGGAACGGGAATGGGAACGGGAACGGGAATGGGAATGGGAACGGGAACGAGATGGGGATGAGGATGGGATGGGGGCGAGACAACACTTATGACATGGTCGACTTGCTCGACTCCCCCACGTGCGTCGCCGCCGTTCGCGTGCTCGGTGCACGACACACAGCGCCCGCCTTTTCGATTGGATAGTCGCTCCTCACATGCACATCCGGATCCCGCCCCACTCAACGTTCCGTGACGTGCTCGACTCCACCCCAGCCGTCTCATACGCATTCACTGCTACTGGTTTCAGTCCTGGTATGGATTTCATTCCAAACTTGTATCACCCCTGGTAACATTCATACAAGCTTATACAGTTTTTAACCAAGGCATGCATTGCACAAGTTGAGTCATACAAATAATCATCAGATGAATGTGTGAGATCACCAGGAAATGACAGGACAACACAGTCTGGCAGTAACATCATTGGTTGGGATGGTTCTCCCACTTGAGTCAAAATTGAGGAAATTGGCAAACGCTTACAAACCCCTTATATAGCAGATACACTTGGTCGGAGTCTATCACGCAGATAACACCTTTATATATGCATTATATGATCTATATATATGATTACATATTATTTTATGGTGACCAATAATCTTTCTGCCTATAAAGGGTTTATATAGGGTTATATACCCATGGCAACATGTTTCGGCTTGAGTCACATGCCATGATTAGTATAGGGCTCTTGTACTTCGAGTGATGACGAGGCGAAGAGAGTCACTGCGGCAAAGTCGCCTCCAATTCTTCTTTCCACTGTCCAGTATCCCCCCACACCATCCTAACCTTCAGTGAGAGAAGATGAATGAACCAAAAGGTGCTTGTTTACTTTTGTCTCCGAGAAGAGCGCAGTGACTCAACAACACTCTCGTCAGCCAAAAGGCGGTCCTCCCGCCGAGCAAAGCGCACCAAGCATGAGAAAGGGGGCCGACCGGACTCCATTGCAGAGGCGACTGTTTCAGTCGATGAGATACTTTCACAAGCGAAGTCAGCATTCGCCAAGTTTGAGCAAGGGGAGGGGACGAACCACATTAGCGAAGCCATCGTCCTTGACCGCCAAGCACTGGATCGTTGCCCACCCGATCACCACAAGCGGTGGAGCTCACTATATCAACTTGCCATTCATCTCTGGGGTCGTTACACCCATCTAGGAGCGATAGAGGACATCGAGCAAGCAGTTATCTATGGCAGAGAAGCACTGGAGCTTTGCCCAGAAAGGCACCCAAATCGATCAACGTCGTTGGGCTGTGTTGCACTCTATCTCGCCGAGCGTTGTGACCAGCTTGGAGATATGACGGACCTCAATGAGGCCATCATCCTCGGGAGACAAGCCCTCGACCTTTGCCCGTCAGGGCACCCACATCGATCAGCGTCGTTGAACAATGTCGCAGGCTATCTCTCCAATCGTTACGACCAGCTTGGAGATATGACGGACCTCAATGAGGCCATCATTCTCGCGAGACAAGCCCTCGACCTTTGCCCGTCAGGGAACCCGCGTCGATCAATGTCGTTGAACAATGTCGCAAGCAATCTCTGCAATCGTTACGACCAGCTTGGAGATATGACGGACCTCAATGAGGCCATCATCCTCGGGAGACAAGCCCTCGACCTTTGCCCGTCAGGGCACCCGCGTCGATCAACGTCGTTGATGAGTGTCGCACTCTCCTCTCGTTACGACCGGCTTGGAGATATGACGGACCTCAATGAGGCCATCATTCTCGGGAGACAAGCCATCGACCTTTGCCCATCAGGGCACCCGCATCGATCAACGTCGTTGAACAATGTTGCACTCTATCTCTCCTCTCGTTACAACCAGCTTAGAGATATGATGGACCTCAATGAGGCCATCATCCTCGCGAGACAAGCCCTCGACCTTTGCCCGTCAGGGCACCCGCGTCGATCAACGTCGTTGAACAATGTCGCAAGCAATCTCTCCAATCGTTACGACCAGCTTGGAGATGTGACGGACCTCAATGAGGCCATCATCCTCGGGAGACAAGCCCTCGACCTTTGCCCGTCAGGACACCCGGATCGATCAACGTCGTTGAACAATGTCGCAGGCTATCTCTCCTCTCGTTACGACCAGCTTGGAGATATGACGGACCTCAATGAGGCCATCATCCTCGGGAGACAAGCCCTCGACCTTTGCCCGGCAGGGCACCCGCTTCGATCGACCTTATTGGATCAACTTGCACGTTGTCTCCGTGTTCGGTTCACCCAGTCAAGGGAGTTGAAGGACAGAGACGATCTATTCACTCTGTACACGCAGTTGTCAAATATCTCACAAACACTCTCACCAGACGATCTCTCCGCTGCCAAGCAATGGATCACGGAAGCTGAGGGTTGCCGCCACCCCACAGTCGTTCTCGCATACGAAACATCTCTTCGACTACTCGTTCAGCATCTCGCCACTTTGCCATCCCTACCCAATCATCTTCACACTTTCAAGGACCTCGTTTCATCCCTAGCAATCGATGCTTTTTCCGCTTGTCTCCGCGATCACAACGCAGAAAAAGCGACGGAGCTGCTGGAGCAAGGTCGCGGTGTGTTCTGGAACCAGATCGATCGTCTCCGTTCCCCTCTTCAAGACGTCATCGCGTCCGGCCAGGATGGAGAGGCCCTTGCAGACGAGTTTACTCGACTCTCATCAGAAATACACAGCACAATTCGTTCAGAAGGTCCAGATCAACATAACGAGCTATTCAGTCTTATTGTTGACCTGCAATCCGCAATCACCAAAATTCGCAATTTACCTGGTCTTGCTCGATTCCTTCTTCCCTCTTCCTTCTCTGAACTCCAGCGCGCTGCCAGTGGCGGACCTGTGGTCATCGTGAATGCTAGCAAGTATACGTGCGATGCACTCGTCGTCTTTTTCGACAGGGATCCTGTTCACATCCCATTGGATATCACCAAATCTCGTATTCAGGACCTGTCATCAGAGCTCCAGCTCTTGACCTTGGATGCAAAGACAAAGGACATGACCAGAGATCTCGCTCGCTTCCTGAGAACACTTTGGGACGAGGTCGTTTCCCCAATCGCCGATTTCCTCCATACCACAGTTCCACCTGGCTCACGTATCTGGTGGTGTCCCACTGCCGAGTTCTGCCTTCTGCCATTGCATGCGGTTAATCCGTATCGGAACGGCCAAAGGAGTTTTGCCCACTTGTACATCTCGTCTTATACTCCAACTCTGACTGCCCTCATCCGTGCGAGACGCAATGATTCATCGCCGACGACTTCGATACCCAAGGCGAAATTGTTCCTTGCTGTAGGTCAGGCGAATGCCCAAGGCGAAAACCAGCTTTTCTCTGTCGGTAGTGAACTAGCCATCGTCGCTGAACGTATCCAGGGTCTCGCCACGTTCACACGCCTTGATGGTGCAGAGTCGAGTCTATCCCAAGTCTCGAAGGAGCTGAGGAGGAGCGAGTGGGTTCACTTTGCCTGTCACGGCATCCCAAACACGAAGGAACCCTTTGACTCTGCATTTGGACTGCACGACGGCCGGTTTACCGTGGGACGGATCATGGGTTGCAATCTAGATAATGCGGAGTTTGCCTACTTGTCTGCTTGTCATACCACGGTCGGAGACGAGGAGAGTCCAGACGAGGTAATCCACCTGGCGGCGGCGATGCAATTTGCTGGGCTCCGGTCTGTGATTGGGACGATGTGGGCGGTGGACGATGCGCATACAAACAGGATCACATCCAAGTTTTACGAGAATATGTTGGATGGATGTGGTCGGCTGGATCACACTCGAGCTGCATTGGCGCTGCAGAGGACGATGAACTCGTTGGCTGGTATGGTTCCGCTCGATCAACGGATTCTGTATGTACACATCGGTGCCTAGTCACGGTTCACATGCACATCGGACTGTGTCTGGTTTGTGTCCTTGTACGGTTCCCTCATATATTTTCCATGTCTGTATGCATACATTTATTATTTGCAGCCAGTATCGAACATGTGAATGACTAGTTGTGTGGTTGATAACGTCACTTGGGAGTGTGGGGCTGTCCAGAATTACGTTCGTGCATGTTATAGAAGTTCTTGAGCCATCGCAATTACCTCTCGCTCCCGCTCTCTGAATATGAGGGCTACGTGAACCTGTACTCGGAGAGACGGGATGGGCGCGGTTTCGAGCCTACGAAGGGATCAGTAGTTTTGCAATACCCACCATGATCATTTGGTTGTTCAAGTTCCATCAAAGGGAAAAAAAAGAACCCGCCTTGAAATTAGCACCTCGAGAAGACCCAACGTTCAGGTGTTCGTCCCAGGCTACATTGCTTGCAAATGCTGGGCAATGCAAAGGAGCGCCACCGAGTTGTGGATGCCGACGAATCTGAGTGCGATCAGCCTTCTTGACGGTCCATGTGTTGCACCGTGACTGACTATTCTCGTCATAAATTCAATGTAATTGCAGAACATGAACAATTCCCTGTGTCCATGTTATATACGTACAAGAGAAAGTAGAGACCTCTCGCCCGCTTCCCGGGATCTGGTCTATTCGGCATGTATGCGGCACACAGCCCACAAGGAGGTTTGAATGTCGATACTTGGAGTTTGAGTTTGACGAGGTCGGCACACGCTGAGTCCTGAAACGATATGATCCTTAGGGAAGAGGGTTATGAGAAGGGTAAGACGTGCACCAGAACGGCTGGACGTCACTCCATGCACTGGGAGGGAGCCCGAGTTTCCAGGTATGATGTGAACGGTCAGCTGCACATCCGTGGCATACCTGGCAAGTAGGAGGAGGGAAGAGGAAGAGAGGTGGAGGGTAATGGGGTATATTCGACCTGATAGCGTTAGGGAGAGCTTGGCACTGAACGCAGTCGTTGGGTGTGCATTGAGTGACTGGGTACACGCCGGGTACCTGGCATGGTGACCTGCAGTGACCAGCGGGACGAAGCGGGGTAACGGGTCAATTACATAACCATCTCCGTTGTCGGAGTAAGGTACCTCGGACAATGCGCTGAAGCCTGCGCCAGTCTCATGCTCGCAGAACTGCACACGTCGTCACTCTCACCAAAGCAGTATCATGAGCTCTCTCTCTCTCACCCTCTGACCACAGGCGTCGCAGGACATGGGCATCTTCATCTCTCAAGCTACAACGCACCCCGACCTCACGGATCTCTACGAACTAGTCCAGTACTCTGGAAATGCCTCTACCTCATGATCACCGTCAGCTCTGCATACCTGTCTATCCCTGACGCACCCATTAAGGAAATCATGGAGGACATGATGAGGCGTATTCAACCCCATACGCGGGCTCTTTCTACACCACTATCTCAGCGGTCAGACAAGGGATTACCTGCCACTCGGGTCCGAATCCGGGCGAGCCCACGCCGCGTCGTGTCATCCGTTTGCTGACCCGACCACCAAGGGTCCCTCCAAGGCTCAATCGCGTTCATGCTCACCAATTTCATAGAGATGAACAAATTCTGGGTGCGTCTCCAGCACCAAGGTCACTCACGTGACCGCGAGATGGAACGTCGCGAGCTCCGTATTCTGGTCGGTACCAACCTCGTCCGTCTCTCCCAGCTCAACAGCATCGATCCGGAGATGTACCAGAAGAACATACTCCCAGCTATACTGGAGCAGGTCGTCAACTGCAAGAACGTCATCCCATAGGAGTACCTCATGGAGGTCGTCATCCAGGTGAGCGTTCACCCCCTTGCGTATATTGTGTCCTGGGATTGATTGACGGCTTCTGTAGCTATTAATCACCCGCAGTTTGCCTACCTCTCTGCTTGTCACACTATGGTTGGATACAAGGAGAGTCCGGACGAGGTCATCCGCCTAGCGTCGGCGATACAGTTTTCAGGGTTTCGATCTGTGATTGGGACGATGTAGGCTGTGGACGGCACACATACGAACAAGATCATGTCCAAGTTTTACGAGATATGTTGGATGAATCTGGTCGGCTGGATTACACTCGAGCTGCGTTGGTGCTGCAGATGACGATGAACTCGTTGACTGGTAGTGTTCCGCTCGATTAGCGCATTCTGTATGTACATATCGGTGCCCAGCGCATATCGAACCATGTCTAGTTTGTATCGTTGTATGGTTGCTATGTCTCTATACCTTTACTATTTGCGACCAGTATTTAACGCTAGTTGTGTGGCTGGGCAGCATGATGACGCCCTCGGGGGTCCGTGCTTCGCGAGCGCTATCCAGAGTTATGTTCGTGTATGTGGGAAGAGCTCTTGGGGTATCGTAAATGTCTCTGGCTCCCATCGCGCGCTTCTCTCAATACGAGGGCCACGCAAAACTGTGCTCGGGGACGGGTATGGTTGCGAGCCGGCGAAAGCGGTCGTCAGGAT
>JBBPPG010000685.1:0-17598 GCA_038091855.1 Leccinellum luteum
AAGTGATGTGGGCAAGGCGTGACTACCCACCTGGCTGCGATGGTTTTGGTGGTGAAGCAAGAGGGGGAATCTCCGACCCCGCGGGCACTTGGGACTCTCGCTCAGACGCTTCACCTTCACCCTCGCCCTCGTCATCCGCATAATCGGACATCAGACGACGCCGAACGCGCAACCTCCGCGGGGTAATAATGGTCGCTTTCTTTTCCAGAGGCCCTTCGCGTTGATTTTGAACTGCATCTGTATTTTGATTGTTCCCATGGTCTGATGGCGGGGCATCTTCAGGCTCGTCTCGTACGGCTTCCTTGCCGTTCGGCTGCCCGCTGCCAGCCTCACGATCTGATCGTTCGGGCGCGTTTTCATTTTCGTTTTCGTTCTGGTCCTCGTCGTCAGCGTCCACGGCTAGTTTTCGTTTCAGGCTGCCTGTGCCACTCATTATTGAGCTACGAAGACGTCTTGCAAGACAACGAAAAAAAAGACAAAGGCGTTCAGCTCACCTCGACGCTGTAGACCCTCCTCTCCCTCCTCCCCTTGCTCCTCTGCGTGCACCGGATCAACTGGTTGAGGGACTGGTGCCTCGACAGTGGCACATCCGATGAAAGGACTCAAGTGCTCCCACGCATCCTCCGTGATCCGTGCTGGTCGCCCGTTACAGAGGTTCGCACACGCAGACGAGAACTTGACCTCGCCGTCGTCGGCAAGGTTGAACTCTCGCCTGGCCACTTGTTCAAGGGTCTATGATAGTACGGCGCGGTTGAGCCGAACGCGTTATGAGATATATCAGGGACGGAATGCGAAGGGAATCCTGTTCCTCAATCTTACCTTGAATTCTTTGGGGACGACGGTGTATACGTGCTCGTTCCCTCGAGTGAGGACCAACAATGGAATTTTTCGTGCTGGAGGAGTAGAACTCCAATCGATGCAGTGATGTGCCATGTCTATGCGATGATTTCGGTGGAGTGTCCTAAATACAAAGGAAGATCGTGTTCGGCATTCGAAATTCTGGCAATTGAAACGCGTTCCAGTTAGCACGCGTATGTCACGTGCCCGCGAAAATCTTATCACGGAATCTAATCTCTTATCGTACACGAGCATTTTGTCTAGTCGAAACGCCGTCTCTTGCGAGAGTGATCTCCATATCCTTCCGCAGTCGTCACCCTGAACCTTGCCTGCTTTCCTGTCATCGTCATGCAGGAATGATCAGATGTGGTGGGCAACAGAATGGCAGCATTCTCATCGTCTACAGATTGTGATTAGGTGGATTTCACATATGCCGTATTACTTACCCACACCGCGACGAACAAACCGAAGCTGCTGTTCATCCTGAACCAAGAAGAGCCCATGATAAAGCTTGTCCGCTTCTTTTGCACCAAGGCTATATGCCGCCTTGTCTTTCTCACCTCACAAACAACCCCTTCCGGTCAATTGGCAATCATGTTCCCCGTCTTTATGAGCTTTCCCTCCAATGTGGACCACGGGAGGCGGTCAACCTTTTCAATGCATCTTTTATGTGACCGTAAGACTCACGGAGCATTTCGGTAAGCTTATCCTTGATTCAATCGATCTTGCACTTTTTTTGGAGTCTTTGCTTGAGGTGCATCTGAACACGGAAATTGGCCTGTAGGAGAATGTTACTCGGATCTTTCGTGTGTCCCATCTCGATGGAGGGATAAAGTCGAATAGTCGATCAAACAAGCGGTACTAACACTACGTTCGAACTAGGATCGATTGGGGGCTTCAAAATAGTGCTTGACACGTACTTCGCCCGGAGGAAAGTTTGACAAAGCGAGGTCAGATGGCAAGCGAAGCCCATTTGAAGTCCCAAGATCAACCTTTGTACAACAAATTTGAGATCATGAACAGATAATATTCAAAAACACAGATACCAGTTTACGAATCGGTTTTCAAATATGCGCTGGCGTTCCTCGTGCGCAACAAAGCTATGCGAAAGGATGTCCTTTCACCGGGCGTTAACAACATTTCCAGCGAAACGTGATCACGCGGAATTGATTATGACATAGGAAGAGGGAGGTCCGACTCGCAGTCAGAGTCGAATTCTGGGGTGGGAATGCTTGTGAGTGCTGGCACACATACCTTTCGGAAGTATAAGTAACAGGAGAGGGATCGATTCGCAACTGCTCACATTGGGATTAAACATACTCTCCATGTCGGAAACTTGTGCAGAGTAGGATGGTGGTAGGTGGAAGTCAGGGGTTCGAGTGTGCTCCATGTTGTTGGTCCCTAGAGGCGCCGCGCCAAGAGCTCCATGACTTGTCTGCGGAAGCGAAGGGGGGTGATGAATATGAATGAATCACTGGCATGGGGCACACATGACGGATATCATACCTGAATCTCTATGGAGTTCAACTGGGGCGCTCGCCACACATCTATCTTGCCATCATCCCCTCCGGATACTAAGAATTCACCAGATGGAGAGAAGCAAACCGCGACGAATGCATCGAGATGTTCCAGAGGTTGTCCATTGGAGATCTCAGAGGTAATGTCCCAGAACCGAACCATGCTATAATCGGATGCACTCGAAAGGATCGATCCATCAGGCGAAAGGAAAAGGGAGGGGATCCAGTGGTCGTTACCCTCCAAGGACGTCCTATTTGACGACCTGTTTTGGAGCTGCAACAGCAAATGGTTTTCTCGAGTACAGAGAAGAGCCTGCCGCCATCGCGTGACCACACCAAACGAGTGAAATAGCCTTCGAACTGATGCATGACGACCTGGTCACTGTTAATGTCGTGCACACGGATCTCGTAGGTAGTGACACATGCGAGTTTGTCGCCGTTAGGGGAGAAACACAGGCACATACAGGTCCAACCGAGGTATAAGGGATCATTAACTTGTCTCCTTCCATAGTGTAAATTATGATAAGATCTTCCTCGCCGACAACGAGTCGATCGTCCGGCGAGACGGCAATTTCAAGTTCCTGGAATTCAGAGTCCTTCCTTGATTACTGAGATTCGACATCCCACACTTTGATGCCAGTGTGGGTGGCGGTGACAATCCTTGTGCTATCGCCGGTCACAGCAAGCTTAGATATTCCGCTCTCTGTCTCCATTCTCTGCCCTTCTTGTTGCCCACTTTCCAGATTCCAGATTCCTGTAGTAAGACCATCATCAGAGCTTGTGACCACTCGTCGTCCGTCGGGCAGATACGCGAGCCTCACAATCCAGTGTCATCATGTACCGAGATGGCCTGAAGTGGCTGAGGAACATTGCTTCCAGGAGGGACGCGTACGCCTGACGTCAGTTCGTCAGAAGTTGACGGTCACATACTAGTAAGTGATAAGCCGGCGACCTCAGGTGCGGAAAAGACCGAGATAGAGAAGAAGCGCTCAACACCAGGGTCCAGGGGGAGTCAGATTCGACGTCGAATCCTGATTAGGCCTAGCAGTTGTCCTCTCTCTCTGAGCCCTCTCAAACCCTCAGAGTCAGAGGGACTCACCGGTCCACTCCGGACGACCGTGTTTCAGCGAACTTGATACAACTCAAGGGCATCCAATAGATTGCGACTTCTCGTCCAGCAGGATGAAGAAAAGAACCTGGGTGACAATCTCGCACGGTGTTTCCCAACAGCATTTCCTAGTAGTTATTACCAGCGTTGGGGATGAGCATGCCACAAGGTCCTTCCGTCCAATTTGCAACTCGGAGGGCGACCTCAGGCTGAGAGTAAGCAGGGGAAAGGAAATGCGACGAGAATCGCTCCCCAATACAGTAATGTTGCATGTCACAACAGCATTGTGGTATCCCGATACATACATCCGTACTCAGTGTCGAATTTGTCACGAATCGCACAAGAATGGTACAGCTGTGTTACTGATCACGCGCGTCAAACTGGAGGCTCGCGTCCGCCAACGAACGAAACGGTACTAACCTCGTATGGAATGAAATGCATGCCTATTCCTCGCGCCGTCTCTTGCGAGAGTGCTGTCCATATCCTTCCGCAGTCGTCACCCTGAACCTCGCCGGCTTTCCCGCCATTGTCATGTATGAATGATTAGTACGCCGGAGTCCATCTGACCCAGATGCGGTGGCCAACGAAGCGGCAGCATTGTTGGCATCTAAAGATGATTCTGTGAGAGGGTTTGCTACTGCGCATTTCAATATGCATAGCGCACTGCTCCAGACTTACCCTCGTTGGGGCGAAAGAATCGAAGTCGCTGTTCATCCTCGATGTGAAAAAGCGCATGATAAAGCTTGTCTGCTTCTTCTGCACCGAGGCCATATGCTCCCTTGTCTTTCTCACAAACAACACCTTCCGGCCAATTGGCGATCGTGTATCCCATCCTTTTGAGCTGTCCATCAAGTGTGGACCACGGCAAGCGATCATTCGGTAACCTGAAACCGATTTCACCTGCACGCATGTGGCGGTCAACTTTCTCAATGTATCTCCATGCGACGATAAGACTCACGGAGCATTTCACTGAGTTTTTCCTTGATTCGATCGATCTTGCGTGTCTTTTTGGAGTCTTTACTCGAGGTGGACCTGAACACGGATGTCGAGGGTTCTGACTGGGAAATCGGCCTGCAGGAGGATGATCACTCAAATCTCTCGTATCCCAGTGTCCCATCTCGGTGGAGAAAGGGATGAAGCCGAATAGCCGATCAAAGAAGGGGTACTAACATCACATTCGAACTGGAATCAACTGGGGGTTGCAAACTAGTGCTTGAGGTGTTCTTTTCGCCTTCAGGAAAGTTGGACGAAACGAGGTCAGAGGGCAAGTGAAGCCCATTTGAAGTCCCGAGATCAACCTACGAGAAACTTGATGATCATCCGCAGGTAACAAACATTCAAACAATAATACCAATTTATGAAGCCAGTTTTCAAATATCCATTGACGTTCCCCATGTGCAAGTCTAGAGTGGTTTGAAAGGATGAACCGCAGATTCGTGTCGTCGAATATGGATGATGTTCCCAGCGAAACCTGATCATGCGGATTTGAACGCCGCAGAGGGAACGTGAGACCGAGGTCATATTCCAAGGCAGGGGCGCTTGTGGAGGTTGGCCAGCATAGCTTTTGGAAGTGTAAGTGAGAGGAGAGTGATGACTCGCAATTGCTCACATCAAGATCAGAATCCATTCCGGAAATTCCTGCAGCGTAAGGTAGTGGCGGGTGGAAGTCAGGAGCTTGGGTCACGATGTCTGTCGGTTCATCGAGTACAACATTGCTTGTCTGCAAAGTGGAGGTGTCAATGAGTTGAATGCTGAAGCACACACGACGAATGTCATTACCTGAGTCTCTACAGAGTTCAACCGGGGAGCTCGCCACACATATATCTTGCCGTCACGCCCTCCCGATACCAAGAATTCACCAGATGGAGAGAAACAAAGCGCATTGAGGTATTTCTCATGTTCCAGCGGCTGCCCAATGGAGATCCCAGAAGTTATGTCCCAGAATCGAATGATCCCATTCTTGGATGCACTCGCAAGGATCGATCCATCAGGTGAAAGAGACAGGGAACAAATCCAGATAGTATGACCCGTCCAAGGACGTCCTATTTGTTGACCTGTTTCAGAGTTCCAACAGCAAATGGTTTTGCCCAGTGTAGATAAGAGTTTGCTACCATCGCGTGACCACACCGCACGAAAGAAATCGCTTTTGAGTTGACACAAGACGAGGTGGCCAGTGTGAACGTTGTACACACGGATCTCGTAGCTAGTGACACATGCGAGTCTGTCGCCATCGGGAGAGAAACACAGACGCATCCATCTCCAGCCCCCGAGGTATATGGGTTCGTTGACTTGTCTGCCTTCCATCGTGTGAATTGTGAGATAGTCCTCATTTCCGACCGCAACGAGTCGATCGTCCGGTGAGATGGCAATTTCACGTTCCTGCCAGTGTACTAATAAGCCAGAGTCGTCCTTCCATTTTTGGACAAGGTCTTGAGACTCGACGTCCCACACCTGGATGCCGCGAATGTAGGTGGCAATAACGATCTTTGTGCCATCACCAGTCACAGCGAGACTGGTTATTCCACTCCCTGCCTCCATTGTCTTCCCCTCTTGCTCCCCACTTTCTAAATTCCAGATTTTTGCAGAACCATTAAGAGAGCTTGTGACCACTCGTCCGTCGGGCAGATACGCGAGTTCCATAATCGGGTCATCATGTGCTGAGATGACCTGCAGTGGCTGAAGACCATTGTTTCTAGAAATGAGGTCTGACATCGGTTCGTCAGAAGTTGGGGGGTCCGGTACTTTATGGGTCAGCGAGCTCAGGTGCGTGATGAAAAGACTTAGAGAGAAGAAGCGCTCAGCCGCTACTTTCCTTTCGCGCGACCAAAGACAAAATTTTGTCCCTCCGCACGTGCCTCACTACGCAACAGGATACCACATTGCGTTCTCTCTGTCATTCGCACCTCGTTGACGGCAGTGGCCTCTCAACGTACAGAGCAAATATTGAATGGAATCACTTGGGCCCTATGGGATGATTCGGGTGCGTTCATCATCAGCGCGGCTGAGGATTCAATAACATGTTTTGCACCATCCATGGCACGAAAAATAGCACATCTTGAGCAAACCGTCCAAGAACCCACTATTCAGCTTGTTCCGTCACAATGTGCCCTGCGCATACAGGCAATGTGAAACCATGCTTGCCAGTGGATCTGTCTGGATGTCCTTAACCACAAGGAATCCCCCATCATTCGGACCAGGCAATGAAGTCCGCCAGAAACTCGCCACGCTTCAGCCGGGATTGGATGCGGCGCGCGAGAAGCCTTATCTCGCTTCGAAGCGCCAGACGACTCCGGAGGAGGACATCGCGTACTCTTTATTTGGAATCTTCAAGGCTGCCCTCCCGGTCATATACGGGTGAAGGTAATCAAGTGGTTGGTCGGTTGTTGAGCACATCCTCACCGTTCAGATAATATCACTATTCTTGCCTGAATCGGGACTTCGGGCAGTCACCACAGTTATCTCCCCTCCAATCTCACTGTTTGCGACCAAATTCTGCCTGCGTATGTTCTCCAACCCATTGAGAACGGCGAGACCCTCTCCGATCGTTATGTTGTATGAACATCTCCTTGGTCTCCCATCGCTATCTCTCGTCTCTGACTTCGACTTCTTGGGCTTTTTTTTTTTCGCCTCACTGGTCTCCCCCAGCTTATGGCACGTAATTCAGGCTCAAGCCTTCACGTTTTTCGTGTCACAGCATCGATTCTCGGCGAGGTACGGATCAAGCCTCGGGATGCAGCACCTCGTTCTCGTTCATCCATGGATCAGTCCCTTGCTTGACGAGGATTTCTTAGGCGGCGACGCTCCTTTCGGTCTCAACGTGCCCGCGCTGCGGATCCTCATTCGGCTTCGGCAACATCTTGGCGCATTGCTGCTAACCTCGCAGAATCGCGGGCAGTACAGGCGACAGACATCTTCATCCAGATTCGGGGGACATCGCCGAGTGAGTTGATGGAGAACGTTCGTACGGTCGACGTGCAGCAGTCGTGTATTTGGACTTTGGAACAACAAACACCACGGTTATCTTTCCGTCTTTCAAGCGTGTGCTTTGTTCTGTTCATGTTATTCTGTTCTTCTTTGACACTTTGTCTCCTAAACCTGCTCGTTTTGTTCTCTCATCTCGCTGACATTCAAGGTACTACGAAATTGTTTCACTCTGGGTTGGATCTCCGGGATCGCCTCCTTGATGCGACGTCACTTAAGGGTAAGCCCCTTTGTTTTCCCTCCCCTTGACTCACAATATTATATGGTGAACCAGGCAGGAGAGGAAGACATGGAATGGCCCCGCGCGCGACGCGCTCTATGGAAACAGAAGGGACAACGACTTACAACGCTCTACGCTACTAAACCTAACCCGGCAACATCCGTATGGACCCCTGCCACCGCTCTAACCCAGTTCGGGCCGCCCCGTACAATGGGCCAGTACGTTCTTTTTCACGATATCCGCGTTACACGTTGGGGGTCTTCTTGGCAGACGACTATACGATGATTTTTGTGGCGCCTAATTGGTAACAGAAACGCGTTCCAGCCAGCATGCGTTGTCACGCAGTGCCCGCGAAGATGGAATTTAATCTCTTATCATACAACAGCGTTTTGCGTTTCGAAATGCATGCCTAGTTGAAACGCCGTCTCTTGTGAAAGTGCTGTCCATATCCTTCCGCAGTTGTCACCCTGAACCTCGCCTGTTTTCCAGCCATTGTTATGCTAGAACGATCAACATCCTGGGATCCAACTAACCCGGATGCGGTGGGCAACGGGATAGCAGCATTCTCATCGTCTACAGATTTTGTCAGTGTAATTCCAACGTGATGTCAATTTACTTACCAACACCGCGACGAACGAATCGAAGCCGCTGTTCATCCATAACCAAGAAGAGCGCATGATAAAGCTTGTCTACCTCTTCTGCACCAAGGCTATATACCCCCTTGTCTTTCTCACAAACCACCCCTTCCGGCCAATTAGAAATCATGTATCCCGCCTTTTTGAGCTTTCCTTCCAGTGTGGACCACGGTAGGCGATCATTCGGTAACCTGAAACCGATTTCACCTGGAAGTGTGTAGTGGTTAACCTTTTCAATGCATCTCTCATACGTGATAAGACTCACGAAGCATTTTGGTGAGTTTTTCCTTGATTCGATCGATCTTGTGCGTCTTTTTCGAGCCTTTGCTCGAGGTGCATCTGAACACGGATGACGAGGGTTCAGACTGGGAAATTGGTCTGTAGGAGAATGAGTACTCAAATGTCTCGTATATTTCATCTCGATGGAGGAGGGATAAATCCGATCAGCTGATCAAAGAAGAGGTACTCACACCATGTTTGAACTGAAATCGGCTGGGGACTCCAAACTAGCATTCTGTTCGCCTGGAGGAAATTTTGACGAAACGAGGTCGGGGGGCAAGCGAAGCCCATTGGAAGTTCCAAGATCAACCTATGTACAAGAAATTTGAGATCATGAACAGATAAAATCCAAATATCGGTATGTACCATTTTACGAAGCCAGTTTTCAAATGTGCTCTGACGTTCTTCGTGCGCAACCGAACTATGAGAAAGTATCTCTTGAAAAACCCTTTCACCGAGTGTTAATAATGTTTCCAACGAAACAGGATCACGTGGAATTGAGTGTGGCATAGGGAGAGGGAAGCCAAAGCCGACTTCCGAGGTAGGAATGCTTATGAGTGCTGGCACAGATAACTTTTGGAAGTGTAAGTAACAGGAAATGGATTGACTCGCATTCGCTCACGTCAGGACTCAATATATTCTCCATGTTGGAAACATGCGCAGAGTAGGGTGGTGGAAGGTGGCAGACAGGGGCTTGGGTATACTCCATGTTGTTGGTCAGGCCAAGAACAGCATGACTTGTCTGTGGAAGCGAAGGCGATAAATATGAATGCTGAAGCACACACGACGAATATCATTACCTGAGTCTCTACGGAGTTCGACCGGGGAGCCCGCCACACGTATATCTTCCCATCACACCCTCCCGATACCAAGAATTCACCAGATGGAGAGAAGCAAACCACGACGAATGCATCGGGATGTTCCAGGGGCTGTCCAATGGAGATCCCAGAAGTTACGTCCCAGAACCAAACTGTGCTAACACCGGATGCACTCGATAGGATCGATCCATCAGGAGAAAGGGACAGGGAGTAAATCGGCTGATCGTGACCTGACCAGACATGTCCGATTTGTTGACCTGTTTCGGAATTACAACAATAAATGGATTTGCCCAATGTGAAAAAGAGCCTGCTACCATCGTGCGACCACACAGCACGAATGCAATTGCCTTTGTTCTGGCAAAAGACGAGCTGGCCAGTGTGGACGTCGTACACACGGATCTCGTCAGTAGTGACACATGCGAGTCTGACACTATCAGGAGAGAAACACAGGCACGTGCACGTCCAGTCGAGGCATATAGGTGAGTCGTTGACTTGTTCCCCTTCCATCGCGTAAATTGTGAGATTCAGTGCACCGACTGCAACGAGTCGATCATCCGGTGAGATGGCAATTTCAGGGAACCTATAGCTCTTCGAATTCCATTCTTGGACGAGTTCTTGAGATTCGACGCCCCACACTTTAATGTTGCCAGTATAGGTAGCAGTGACGACCTTTGTGGCATCACCAGTCACAGCAAGCCTGAATATTCCACTCCCTGTTTCCATTGTCTTCCCTTGTTGCTGCCCGTTTTCTAAATTCCATATTTTTGCGGAACCATCAAGAGAGCTTGTGACCACTCGTTGTCCGTCAGGCAGATACGCAAGCCCCACAATCATGTCATCGTGTGCCGAGATGACCTGAAGTGGCTGAGGACCATTTTTTCCAAGAGGGACGCCTGACATCGGTTTGTCAGAAGTTGGTGGTTGGTGCGGGGTGAAAAGACCGAGATAGAGAAGAAGCGCTCGACGCCAGGGGCAGTCGGATTCAGCACCGAATCCTGATTAGGCCTGCTAAGCAGCTATCCTTCCCCTCTCGAACCTTCAGAGTATGAGGGACTCACCGGTCCACTGCAGAAAGCCGTGTTTCAGCGAACTTAATACGAGTCAAGGACATCCAGTAGATCGGCAGGATGAAGAAAAGAACCCAGTGAGCGACGCGGCAGCAGACGGGGAACGGGGATGTCAGCTCTGGTCAATCTTGTGTGTTGCCCAACAGCATTACCTAGTAGCTACTGTTGGCGATGAGCATATCTTTCTGTCTAATTTGCAACTCGGAGGGCGACCTGAGAATTTGCATGGAAAGGGAAATGAAGATTACAGTAGATTTTCTCATAACGTATGGTACGGTCGGGAGCCACCAAAGCTCATACGTCATGAGATATATACAATAGCAAAAGTATGGGGGGTATATAGGGGTATCAAGTCTCCGTTCGAACTAAGCACCGTTGTAACTAAGCCAATTTCATGAACCCATGACTAGCCAACACTGTTAGTAACACCTCGAGAACCATTGGAGATGTTCATCTGAACGGAGATGTTCTCCGTCACCACTACCTTCATTCCGATCACGAGATCCAACTGTGTAGATAGTTTACCGGTGTCGACCAGTTATGTATGACGGTCAGAGTGCACAAAAAGTCCGGAGGAAGTAGCGCACACACGTACGAACACTTTTTTTCTGACGAGCACACTCATTTTTTCTCGCGGCTCAAAACTGCACCCATCCCCATCCTGTCCCCTCGCTCGTCCATGCACATACCGTCCCGAGACCGGGTCTAACACGGTCCTAATGATCCTCGGAGTACGGGCTTCATTTAGATAGTTTGTTACTCGTTTATCCTATGGTATTATCATAGTCTTCCATCCATAATTGCTGGATTCGGTATGAAAAAAGTGTGTGCGCTCAAGAAAAAATGAGCGTGCTCGTCAAAAAAAAGTGTGCGTGCGTGCGTGCTACCCTAAAAATGCGCGCGGACTTTTTGTGCACTTTGACCGTCATAGGTCTCACGCGGTCCTAATCCTCGGAGGGGGACGACCAACAAGCACTCCCTCGCACACTGATCCCCCTCTGGGATGTGCTTCACCAACCTACCACTACCATGAAGAATTCCAGCGTATAAACAAAGCAACAAAACGTATTAACAAGAGTCAATTTCGAGGTTTTTTATGGTAACACATGTAGGATACTCCTCGGAGTCATGGTTCAAAAAGACAACTATATCCACCTCTCATGATGGTTTGATTCTATGTGGGGAGCGCGCCTGAAAGTGAAGGAAGCATATCTAGAATAATGTGAACGGGGGTCAGTTCTAGATGTAAACCTAGGACATAGCCACCACTGCGACAGCCTTTCCCAATGCAAGAATGATAAAGTTTATTAACCACAAGGAGTTAAACTAACGTCGAAATGCTGTTGGAGTCCGGAACCCTTTCCGTGTTCTGCTCTGCGCTCTCAGGTATGCTTGATAGGATCAAGTCGCGAGGGACATGAAGCCCGGTTGAAGCTGCAAGACTGAACTGCAAGAATGTTGGCGACCATCCATAGACAACATAAGAAAGTTCGTACTAATGTGCGTAGTCGTAGTTCGAACACACGTTGACGTTCCTCAGGCCGGAGAGATGTATTTAGAAGGATGGACCAAAAATCGACTTCACTTGAAACGGTCGACGCCTCGAATGAAACATCATGATATTCACCCTGATTTAGAGTCAGTGCCGGAAAGGTGGGTGGCGCATCAGGTAATGAAGAACTGCCGCTGAGGGTCTGCGTAAATGCATATGAAAATTGTAAACAAGCGAAGGAAGTGTGATAGCTCGTGACTGCTCACATCAGGGTCAAGATCCGCCACTTGTTCACAGTCGGGAAAACACGTGGAGTAGGGTGGTGGGCAGACGACAGGGGCTTGATTGTATTGCGTGGCGTTGGTCACTGGCAGGCCGAGAATAGCATGGCTTGTCTGCGGAATTGACGGGACCGGTGAGTATGAATACTGAAGCACGACTGATGTCATTACCCGAGTCTCTGTAGAAGTCAACAGGGGTGCCCGCCATAAATATATATTTCCATCAAACCCTCCTGCTGCCAAGATTTCACCAGAGGGAGAGAAGCAAACCTCTTTCGTCCATGTGGAATGGTTGAGTGGTTGTCCGATAGGGTAACCAGTGTTTGCATCGCAGAAACGAACAGTGAAGCCATCATTAGATGCGCTCGCAAGGATCGATCCATCGGGGGAAAGAGAAAGTGTGTTGATCCATGTCGGGATGAGAGCCGTCCAGAGGCGTCTGCCTGTTTCGAAGTCATGGCAGTGGATGGAGTGGCCCGAGGTAGAGAAGAGCCTGCTGCCATCGCGCGACCACATCACGCGTTTTCCATAGTCCTCAAGTGGACCAAGGACTAGCTGACTAGTATTGACGTCATACACCCGGATCCCGCTCCAGTCAAAGCCACACGAGAGTTTGTTGCCTTCCGGAGAGAAAGACAACGATGTGCACTGCCCTGTCCTGCCAAGGTGGATGGTCTTTTCGACTTGTATGCCCTCCATCGTGTAAAATTTCACGTTTATACTATAGCCGACCGCAACGAGTCCATTATCTGGCGAGATGGCGATTGCGCAACTTTCTCCGGAGAGGCCTTCCCCATGAGGCCATTCTCTAACAAGGTATTGCGACTCGACCTCCCATACCTTGATGCTCTGCTTGCTGCTGCAAATGATCTTTGTACCATCCCAAGTGAGAGCCATTCTAGTGTTACCATACCCGGTCATCAACTTCCCTTCTTGCTGCCCGGTTTTCATATTCCAAATTCTAGCAATACATCCAGAGCTTGCAACCACTCGTTGTCCATCGGGAAGATACGTCAACCACTGAAGTCCATGCTGATGCGTTGGTAGCACCAGGTGTGGTGTAGAACCATCGTCGTTGGGTTGTCGCGGAGGGGTGCTAGACATGGACAATGGTGAAAAGAATGAGAGAGAAGAAAGATAGCCCATACCATATATACCACTACATCATATAGTAGGTAGTACATGCGATGCAATGCGGTGTCTGCTTGCTTCCCTGACTTTATCACGCATAAATGGTAAGTACCAAGTAGTGTTGTGCTTGGCCTGGCTTCGGGCCGCGAGCCAAGCCTAGCCAAGCTCATTTAGGCCGAGCCAAGCCAGGCCAGACAGCAGAGCTTATCAAAGCTTTCGGCCCGGCTGCTGAGATATCGTGGCCGTAAGCCGGGGTCGGTGCCAGGGCAAAAGTGTGCATTGCAGCGTTGAATGTGCGCAGCGTGCTTCTTTGATACTTCAATAGATGTCCGGGCAGTAGCATAAAATGTACCTATGTTGATACACATTACTTAACACTTTCCAGCTTCCAGAATCCACCCAAAAAGCCACACCTTTGGGGCACCACTGTAAAATGAACAGTGATATCAGCATAAATGGTTGCCCTAAGCATGCCACACTTCCCTTGGCAAGGCTTAGAGATACTGAGAATGCAGCCACACCAGAGCTTCGCTCCCACCAACAAGCACAAACTGCTGTGCAAGAGCTATCGACACCACCTGACTTTCCAGACCCTCAAGTTGACCAGGATGATGGCTCCCCTCCTCTGGTATCACTGGGTTCCAGTTCTCGCAAACGCAAACATAGTAGTACTGGAATAGACCCTGGGCTCAAGGACGATGAGGACGATGAAAACAAGGGCCAGGCAAACAGCTCATCTCGACCAGTAAAAGGTGAGATTTAACACTCATTCTGCTTTGTTGTTTGAACATTCTACAGGTAAAAAGAAAGCACATCTCACTGTGCCCACTATGGATAAAGAGCATTCACAAGGCATGGCAAACAGTACATTTTAGTATGCATGACAATGTTACTTTGTTCATTGATGATGATGGACGTTGCTGTGCCTGCACTGTGACTGTGCACAGACCTTAGTACTTCCCAATTACCGAATAATACAACTGACTTGCCAGACATTGAACTCATCGACATCGATGAACCTGTCAAAGCATGCCAGAGAAATCGCAGCAGTGACGTTAATGAGTTTTTCATGGAACCATATCTAGTTGATGGCAAAAAATTTCAGGACTGCAACCTTTGCTCATATATCCTATTGTCTTTTTTTTCAAGTCATTCTTATGGTGCTTGCACAGCAAACAGGCTGCTTGCCATGTTGCCCTAGTAGCTGAAGTCACTACATGTTGACACCATATGGACTCCTGCCATTGCGTACGTTAACCGCCATTTGTCCAAAGTTGACCGTGTTCACTGTGTCCAATACTTTTACAGGCAGAGTACTTGAAGTGGGTGAAGGAAAATGATTTTGTTTCCATGCTACCCAAGGATTATAAGTAGCGTAAAGAGAGCGCTGCTGCAAGTCAACAATCACAACTCAATTGTCATCTACAACCTATTGTCGCAAAGCCAAAACCGCCTCCATACAGTGATCAATTATTCCATGAAACCACCATTCAGTGGCTTGTGAATATGGATCGGGTATGTCACATTCAAAGCTCCAAGTCTTTTGAGTCAAACTTCATTCTCATATTGCATAGCCCATCTTGGCTCTGGAGCACCCCGAGTTTGGACAAATGATTGATGTTGCCATGCATGCTATGAATGGTGTGAAGATTCCTGTTCAAAGGGCCACTCATGCCATCATCATTCAGATGTTCAAGCAGCAGATGATCAAGCTTTGAGGCAGACTATTGGTATGTATCCGTCTTGCTGCACTAAAATTCATGACTCATGACTTGGAGGATAGAGTGACAGTGTTAAGGGTCAGATCAATCTTACATGCGATGCCTGGCAGGCATCAAACACAGACACATATTTTGCCATGACAGGATCATGGATTGAAGAAATCAAAATTGGTTGCTGGGAGATTAAGATGGCTCTTCTGGGTTTCATGTGAATGAATAGTGTGCATAATGGTGCGTGCCTTGGACAAGCGCTTTACAAAATTGCCAAACAGCTTGGGATTGTGCACAAAGTATGATGATCACTGTGACATACTAATCATTGCTAATTCTACTTTATAGATCAGTCACATAACCTATGACAATGCAAGCAACATGGATATGATGATGGTAGAATTTGGTCAGTGTGTTGAGAAAGAGACCGGCAAATAGTGGGACCATAGGAAAAGATGAGTATGGTAAGTGTTTTGATTCTTCGTTTAACTTTGTAACTAATTCTGAGTCATTTATAGTTGCCTCGTGCACATTGTCAATTTAGCAATGCAAGTGCTGTTGAGCCTGAGTGCCCATAGCAAATCAAAGGCATACAATCCTCGAGAGCTGGAGACTAACCTTATTGTGCACTGTGGTGGTGATCATGACAAAATTGGCATGATACGCTCAATCTGTGTAAAGGTAATCATGACTGGTCATAATGTGTACCTTGTTACTCTACTGACTATGCCATTACAGGAGCGCTCCTCAGCCAAATGAAAGGAGTTGTTCTGACAAATTCAGCTTCAAGACAAACCTGATCACTCAGCCTGCAAGCAGCCACTTCAGCTCTTGCTCGACATGCCAGTAAATTCAAGATGGTCATCAATATATGTTATGCTGGAGCATGCAGAAGGGCTCAAAGAGGTAAGCACATGTTCAATGTCAAGTAGGTGACCAGGGTTATTAACCTTTATATGAAGGACGTTGATACATTTGTTCGTGAGATGGCCATTGCAGAAAAGGATCGGGAGTGACAAAGATGACTCCTCAATATTCAGCTCTCTGACATTGAGTGGGATCAGGTTTGAACTCTATTGGTGCTCTTGGGCAAGGCTGAGAAGGCCCAGCAGTCTTTCTCATCTGATTGTGGGCCTGTGATTCACCTCACTCTCCCTGCACTCCAAGCATTGTGCACAGCCTGGGATAGCCAGTCCACCAAGGCCGAATATGTAGATTTTTGGACTGCTCTTGATACTGGCATCACGAAGATTGCTGACTACTATGATCAGGCATCTATCAATGAGCTCTATACTATTGCAATGTGTAAGTACAGGCACAAATTCTCATTGAACATTCAAGTTACTTTGTTGAACATTACTAATTTTTTAAATCTTCAAGTGCTCAATTCTGTACAGAAAGGCAATCACATATGGAAGTACTGGGGGAAAGAGCTCTATGACAAGGCACTGAAGCAGGCAGAAGACGTGGTACATAAATTATTTTAACCAATGAACGTGCTCTACATTGACTGATGATAAAATAATAGTATCAAGAATGCCATTCTGAGTTGAATGCCAGTGGGACAGGACTCATGAAGGCACCACTACCCATGCCATTGACCTCGGCATATGGGAAAATTGGCCGGCTCTTGTGAGAGCTTTCTGATGATAAGGACAACAATGATCATTTAGAGCATTTGGACTCAACATCAACAACTGGTGATGCCTTAGTCTGGTATGCTGAGTTCTATGGCTATCTCAATTTGAGAGACCAGCTTGCACCCAGAATGTCAGTTGTCCAATGATGGGGACTAAATGTGGCTTGATACCCTGTCTAGGCATCACTTGCTCGTGATTACCTCTCCATTATGGCCACGTCGGTGTCTAGTGAGTGGGCATTCTCATCTGCTGGAATCACCATCAGCAAACGCCGCAATCGACTTCAAGCAGACATTGTTGAGGCACTCCAATGTCTTAAATGTCTCATCCGCCGTGATTTACTCTTCTGCGAGGACCTGTCAGTGTTGTCGGAGATCACAGGGACCACTGATATTGGTTCCATTTTGTCGGCATCCCAGGAAGAGGGTGCAGGTGAGGGCTGGGATGAATTTATGGGAGTCGCGGATGGGTCTACAGGTCTAGATGATGTGGATGAAGGGGATGAT
The DNA here is from genome assembly GCA_038091855.1 of Leccinellum luteum. Classification (NCBI taxonomy): domain Eukaryota; kingdom Fungi; phylum Basidiomycota; class Agaricomycetes; order Boletales; family Boletaceae; genus Leccinellum; species Leccinellum luteum. The sequence goes on from JBBPPG010000685.1 coordinate 17,225, forward strand.
ATTGCTATGGTTTCGTTTGACTAGCCTACATATTCTTGTTCTTCTTGTTGCACATAATTCAGTCAAGCTTTGGCCTGAGCCGGAGCCGAGCTTGAGCCAGGCCATGCCCTTAGGATTGGCTTGGCCTGATGTTATTACAAGCCGGAGTCGTCAGCAGCCGAGCCAGAGCCAGGGCTTTTGAGCCGAGCCAGGCTGTGCACAACATGTTGGAACGGTAGTATTCCATTTCAACTTCATTGCTACCGTACCTAGACCGGTCCATTCTAGACCGATCTATTTTTACATAATCTTTTGATTATTCATCGCTATCTCTGACAATGACGTCATAGATAAGAGCACTTAATGCTATTGGATAGGGTCATCCATTACCCTAT
>JBBPPG010000686.1:0-17576 GCA_038091855.1 Leccinellum luteum
GTGGGTTAGGAGATCGTGATGGTGAAATCCATTTTCCTGCTATTCCCTGTGGACACCGACTTCGTTTGCAAATCTTGGGTGCTGTTAGAGAGGCCTGCCAAATCTCATGGGAGGACTATAATTTGCTCACTTCATCTCATTTACCAGTGGATGGCATATGGATGACATGGGATGATACTGCATTCATTGAAGACCAAGATCTAATTGCTATGGAGAATGAAGCATCTGGTCCTCAATATTGTCTGTGCAAACTGCACAGTCTGCCAAAGACATCATCAACTAGTCAAGGCCAGTATTCCTGATGATGAACCACACATAGAAAATAATGAAGACTCCAGTGATAGACAGGATAGTGGCTATTCTACAGACAAGGCCAAGCGACTCCGAAAGCTCTTTCAACTGCATCCTGATACTAGACGTGCTCGGTGCAGAGATTGGATGCCATCACGTGCAGTGAAAGGGAGGCTACAGGGAGATGATGAACAGGACATAGAACAGGTTTCAAACCAGCGCAAGCATGTCAAAGACTGGTCACAAGGAACCATGTTTCACTTTCCCCGACCCACTCTACCTACGGATCTCCCAGCATACACAGAGCAACAATGGTTACCCTTTGATCACAACTTTGATGATTACGAGTGTGCTCCTATCTATGAAAGCATGCCATCATATTGCAACCCCTATGAGTTCGTCATAGAGCCTTACTATCGCCAAGGGATATGGTCGATGTTTAGAGACTATGGCTGGAGAATCTTGCCTAGTTTTCATCAAATGTTCTACCTCAGTGACCCAGTTCATGTCTTGGATCATGTCATGGTTGTAGGTGTACCTGACGACTATGATCCAAGTCAACAGATCTCAAACCATGTTACTGGTGGGTAATCCTTATACTATAGACATGCACATTTGTCCACTGACATACATTTGTTCTAGGAAATTATTCCCTGAGTCGCATTCCATCCTTTACTGTAGAAATCCAAGGTCACATTGATGTCAATGATGTCTCTATCTATGGTGCAGCAGAGATGCTGGCATTAGGAAGGATCAATTCTGAGGCTTCCTTTGATGCCTTTGTTCGAGGTCGGACTGGAAGCACACACATCCATGTCAACCTGAAACAAGACCATGTACCACTGAAGTCTCCCAATATCAGGGTGTCTACAGACATAGACAGTCTCATTTGGGTCACTAGGTTACTTCAGTTTTGAAAGTCTGCATCTATCTTCCTGGGTCCTATCTTGGACAAGCAAGCACCCATCAAGAAGCATAATCATGTGTATGTGGAGATACTTATACCCCAATCTGAAGATGATGCTGGCACATTAGGAACACACACTGAATGGTGGTCAATCTCCTATGCTCTCAGCTCTATTCCCCATACTCCATTCAGAACAATAGGTAGTAGTTCAGGTGGTCTCAACATCTATATTTTCTTTCCCAGGATGATTCATCGTGATGAGCTATCTGGCCGTCAAGCTACCAATATTTCAAAGGAGGTCCTGGACTACTTTTGGGAGCATGTGCTACTTCCTGCTATAGCACAAAATGTGGAAGATGCTGATGCACCATATGCAGCACTCACGTTACCCGAGGTTAGATACAAGGCACGCAAGGATGGTCCTCACCATCGTAAGCCTGGCTGCCCAAAGGCGATACCTTTCTCTTCAGATGCACTGCGAGATCTTATCATGACAATAGAAGAAATTGTACAGAAGGAGCCAGAACGCTTTCCACTCTTTGGATCCTTCTTTTTTGTCATGGAAGCCAAAAAAATCAAACTATGGACCAAGATATCCTCACCTCTCGAGTCTCTGATACTAGAGTTTCCTGCTTTGGACTGGAATTACATGACTGATTGGAGGTATGGCGAGCTAGTCATGGATCTTGGGATTAGCTTTCATCCAGAATGGACTATGCCATTGGTTGGACTATGGAGATTGGAACAACTCAAGGCCTCTTTTGGTGCATCTGGATTTAACCATGGCAATATTTACCATATATGCACTCTGGGATGCTATGGAGGAATTCAAGCTGAAATGGGTCAAGAAAGAGCTCGAAGAACTCATATATGCTTCAGGAGTGCAAACAATCTGGCTTATGAGGCCATTTGCCCCAATGACAACTCCCCCACCTTTGTCATGGACAAGGATGCCTATGCTTGCAGTCCACAGTTCATGTTATGCTTGGCCCGGGTAGGGACGAGCGTAGCCTCTGGGAACAGGGATGTTGCCTAAAGCAACGGGACAAGCGATGGAGAGTCACCGGGGACGAGTAGCTTCAAGGGCTACCGGAGAAGTCAAGTGTATCAGCAACACAAGACTTAGGTGACGTCGAATGCCTCCAAGGAGTGTGCTCAACCTAGAGGGAGGTTAGCATGGGACGAAGGGGTAAAGCTGAGCGTCTAGTCAAAAGCAGGACGAGGGCTTTCAGAGGATCTTCCCACAAAGGGGTAGCTACAAGGGTATGGGCTAGATTGGACGAGTACAAGAGTACAGGGGAGTCCAGAGGAGATCTAGCTTAGGATATCTACGTAGCACGGCGAGGTTTATATAGGTAAAAGAGAGAGGCATATGACTAAGCAGATGGAACATCGTGGAACACAATGGAAGGAGTATGAGTAATCCGCAGTATGGAATGAGTCATGAAGACTGCAGATAAGTAAGCATACAATCTAAAAATAGAATGATGACTAATGGATTATGAAGCGGATGAGTAATCCGCAGTAGGAGTGTGTAATCCGCAGTATGGAACGTGGCAGAAGCTGCGGATTAGTAAAAGTACATGGCTAAGGCGAGTCGAAGGAACGAGACGAGGAAAAGAAACGATAGGGGCAAGTCGTAACAGTTCATGCAGAAATGCAATCTTGCCATTGAGATGTATGAGGGCAAGACTAAGGAACACTCCTATGGTGTATGTGATAAGTACAGATTGAATGGATTTGCTGTGATCAATATCCTCCATAATTTGCATGTAGTGGTATGTGTTTGGCATTTATCATTGATATACTATATAATCTGCTGACACCTTATGATATAGACAGAACGCTATCTAAAGTCTCAGCCAATACTCTGGATCTCATCAGCGACTTGGTTTGACTTCTTGGCCAGATGATTAAGGGAGCCACAATGTGCACAGATATACTTTCGATGCATAGAGCCTCCTAACATGGGTATTCTGACTGGCATTATCTGCAATATGATTCGCAGCATCAGCAGCACTCCTATCATATTGGACTTTCATGTCTGTGAGTCCATGGCTAGTGTTGTTGGCAGAAGGCTGCCATTCTGCCAATGGCAATTGCCACGCCGGCAATTGCCGGCAGTAGGTCACCGGGGCTGGCAGAACTTGGCAGAACTGTCAGGTACATGGCAGTGTCCAGTCACGGTGTGGCGAGCAAACCCAAAGAAAAAACAGACATATTAGTACTGGTTCATCTTGTATTCGACATAGTCAAAATGACTGGGAATTTGTCCGGTAGACCGCCTGCAAAAATCATCACAGACCACTTCAAGCAGCTTGAGAAGCTCGAGAACAGATCTAATCGTCGTTACTACGAGTGCAAATACTGCGGGCCGAACGGAGCAGGCAACCGGATCGAAGGCCGTGACAACAAACCACTCAAGCACATTCTCGCCTGTTCTGAAGCCCCTCAAGCAGCACGCAATGCGGTGCGGACTTATCTTGCCTCCAAAACTCAAGTTCTTGAGCTTCCGGACTCAATTCAAGTTGTAACCGAAACAAATGATGGAGATCCAGTGGTGAAAAGCTTGGAGCGGGCTGATCCCACCCACATCCCAAGAAAGCGCCCAAGTGGGACACTTGCAGGCTTCGTTGACCCTCCGTTGTTGCCAAACCAACAAGAACGTGCCAATGTAAAACTATTCCGGTAAGTGCCAGTTACATTGCTATCAAGGCAAAGTGACTCATGTCAGACACACTACATACCAGGTTCATCGTTCATGCCAACATTCCACTTAGTACTTCTGAGAATTGGTTTTTTCACCACTTTTTCGATGAAATCCGCCCATCCTATACACCCCCTTCCTGCTATGTACTGTCACACTCAATAATGGATTCAGAGCTAGCACGAGTGCAGCTGGAGGAGATCACCCGCATCAAGCAACGGAAGCGGCTTACGTTGCTTCTGGATGGGTGGGAGGATTTGCTAAAGCGTAGCCTATATGGTATTCTGGCAACAGAGGTCAATCAATATCCAATTGTCCTTAGCCTGCAAGACATGACAGGTCGACGAGGATCTGCTGATGGGTTGTTGGATGTGGCACAGCAGGCATTGGAGGCAATGGAGGTTGGAGATGCAAAGAACTTCATTGCCACAACTACAGATAATCCGACAGTTATGCAAGCATTCCGGCGAAAGTTCAAGGAGAAGTTTTACTGGGTTCTCGTAAGTTAATTGTGCTTCTTTGTTGATTTAAATTTATTTATTTATTTATTTACATCAAGACATTTCCTTGCTTTCTTCACGGGATCAACACAATGATTGGAGAAATCTGTTCATTCCCATGGATGCGTCAAAATGTCACCAAGGCTACCAGGATTGTGACATTTTTCAATAACTCACATTATTGGGGTGGCCAGTTGAAAGAGGAAGCTGTGAAACATAAGGTCACACGTTCATTGAAGCAAAATTGCGAGTCATGTTGGTATGCCTTGATCTTGCAGGCAGTGAGCGTATGCAACCACAGGTATAAATTGAATTACGTTCGAGAAACAATTATGATAACTAAAATGAAATTTAGACAACCACTTACAATCATTTGTACTCGCCCAGATGCTATGCGGCGAACAGATGGGTTTTCTGGTATCACCACTGATGTGATCAATATCATCGTTCGTGATGATGAATTCTGGCATGCAATGGAGCAGCTTATCAAAACCTGCAAGCCTTTGGTTGATACAATTGGCAATTGCGAGGCACGGGATGCATCACTTGCCTCTTGTATGCTCAAACTCATCCGTGCTGCATGGAAGATGTCTCAGATCCCACTTGATCACGGTAACAATAGTGGATTCTGGATGCATGGCAAACATGTTTTCAACCACCGTTTTCACGCCATGAACACCGATCATCATGCGCTCGCATTGTACCTTCATCCGATGTGTCGCAAGTTAGCCACTTCACAAGTTGCCAATGGCCGGAACTTCGAGTTCATGGTCTTAGTGGCCCTTTCGATTGCGCAACAGTGGCGATGGGATGAAGCTGAAGCAAAGTCACTGGTTCACAACCTCAAGGAATATCACAGGTGCACTGGAGTGTTTGCAGGTGCACAAGCAGACGCTCTCGAGTGGTGGGAACAACTTCCTGTCACAACACAACAGTGCCCACTCAAGACGATGGCAGTTGTTCTTCACTCGGTTGTTCCGCATGCTGCAGATGTGGAGAGGTACTTTTCTGGTCTTGGCGGTACTCAATCAGTCAAACGGTGCAATCTTACTGTTGAAACCTTCGAAGGTTTAAGTAAGCTACGCTCAAGCTATGCTCACCATCTGTACAAAATAGATCGTGCAGCGGGAAAGTCCGTGCACCGAAAGCATGCACACATGCACACGCAAACCAAGCCTGGCATAGATGCTTCACTTGCTGAAGACTTGACGAAGAACTTCACCTGGGTCCCACCACTCATCACATAGTCCGAACCAGAAGACGACTATCTTGCGGGCCCAGAAGCAATTACCGACGAAGAGCTCAACAGTGCATTTGATGCACTCGACTGTGAGAAACAAGACACGTCAGTACTGGCTACAAACTTGTATCTTGGTGCACAGGTGGATCCGGAGCTTGAACTGGATGGGAACGAAGTATTGGAAGGTCAGGTTTATAGTTGGAAGGAGCTTGAGGTTGTCGACAAAGGTTCATTACCGATGGGATTTGCGGAGGATATCTCGGTTCTGGACAAGGCAGGAGATGGGCAGTGGGATATCCAAGCTCTGTTGTCGTCAGAAGGTGTTGCATTCTAATAGGTAGTAGGCTTCAAGTCGGAATTCTTTCCCATAATTGTATCTACGTTCAAAACTCCATTCAAATGTTCTGCCGAGATCTGCCATTCTGCCAACTGCCGTTCTGCCACTCTGCCGGCAGACTCTGCCTCCAAACAATTCTGCCCACGACACTATCCATGGCTCTTCTTCAATTCTCACAGATTTGCGAGCGCTCTGGAATGTTCTTCCTCTCTGATTTTAACTTGGATCACATACTCTGCTTACCAGGCATACAAAGTTTGGATGATGCAGACATCATGCGTCTTGTAGAGGGCAAGGCTGGAGATTGCCAAACTACTTCCAAGCCTCTATGGCCAGTGCTTCCTGTGGTAGATGAACATGAGATGTTCCCAATAGATATGAAACCAACTTGGAAAGCCATCATTACAGCTATCATAGACAGGCCTTGGGAATTGATGTGACCTTGGAGATGGGATATCCATTTTACAGATCTTGAACCAGTTCTGAGCAAGCTCTTCACTGATTTTACCCATCAAATGTGGCTGCTTCTAAACCAGAACTGGCTAGCAGACTCCAACAATGTACCATGTCCCACAAACCTTCAAGAAGCAATGGAATGTTGGTCCGTGGATAGAATCTATGGAACTGTGACTGCATGTGCCTTTAAGGCCTGCAATGCAAATTTACCTGGATGAGTACCTCATGGATGGCCACAAATACCCTTTTCTGGCCGAGTATCTATTTTCTTTCCATTGCCAGAAGATTTCTATCATTCTCGGTCTCCTTGGAATGCCTTTCGTGTTGAACCAGGATATCTGTGGCAATTCCATGAGCTCATGAAGGTTCATAATGAACAAGAGCAGTTCTCTGTCATGGATAGATTGGGCGAAATATTTTCCAACTTGCATTGTCTTCCCACCTCCATGGCAACCTCCAGGAAGGTAGTTGGAAAACCTTGGATGGTAAACAAGGATAGAAAAGTGCAATTTGTAACCAATCCTATGTTCTACAAGATTCTTGGACTCACTGAAAGTGGTACCATTGTCAAACGAAGAACTGGACCACAAGCTATCGAACCCACTGCAGAGTTTACTTTGGATATGTATCGCACTGCTGGCTATGATGAGTTGGTCGCACATCAAAGGATCTATCTGGAACAGCAAAGGCTACATATAGCTAGGGAGAGAAAGTCTACAAAATCAAAAAGATCTCGATGGCCTCCACCATCTAAAAAGACAGCAAGAACAGCAACTGTCACATCCCTGCAGACTATACCAAGCCAAGAGGACAATGCCAGATTGATAACAGAGCTATTTGGATCTGACAATGAAAGCATGTCAATAGAGGATGAAGATGGTCTGCCTATCTCAGCTCAGAACAACAATGATGGGTCAATGGGGATAGAGGATGAAGATATTCATATGAAAGATGTTAGTGATGATGATGAGAAGAAGGAGGTCGAACAGGAGGAGGAAGATGACAATGATGATGAAATGGTTGTATGTGATAGGGATTGACTCAAACAACGAAATGGAATCTAGGACCCTTTCAAATGGTTGTACCACTAGCTATTTATTTTGAGGTAGTTCTCTTATACCCCCCCTCTACCCTCATAGAAGCCAGATCAATTCAGGAATGCATCTGGTATGCTATCCATTGGTTGTCCCACCCTTCATAACATGCAATAAACATATCCCAGCTGTCATATAACCACAGGCTATTTATTTTGAGCTAGTTCTCTCATATCCCCCCTCTACCCTCATAAAAGCCAGATCAATTCAGGAATGCATCTGGTATGCTATCCATTTATTGTCACACCCTTCATAATATGCAATAAACATATCCCAGCTGTCATATAATCACTGGCTATTTATTTCAAGGTAGTTCTCTTATATCCCCCTCTCTACCTGTTTATATTACTCTATCAATTTATTCTGACCACCAAATCATTCCAAATTTTGTTCAGGCCTTCCCATAGGTCTAATGCACCCTCTGAGATAATTTTCTAGCCTATCTTTTTGTTTCCACATTTAGTTTTTAATTCCCAGTAAGGTACAGTATATAGTGCCAGGGATCGAGACACACCTCATGGAGTCATTGGAGGAGGAAGTAATTGCTATTGGTGAACTGGTAATTATTTTTTCCTGGTTATGTTGGCTCCCGTGACTAATGAGAAACTTTTAGATACAGAAAGGTGTTAATGGGGCTCGTGCAGATGATATGAAGGGAATGAAGGGAGCTATTGTTGATTGGATTACGCCAAAGGGACAAACACTAAATCCCCATATCCCTTGTAATGTGAAATCAGGTCGAGGGTTTAATCACGAATGCACAGGGGCTTGACTGGGCAAATACAGAGTAGGTTTCTGTCTTCAGTTCTTCCGACCTGACAATGAGTTGACACCTAGGACTCGAATGAAACTCATGAATGGAGATATCCAGGTTGCTTGTGACCAGTGGCCCATTTTTCTGTATGCAAATTATACGTATGATCCAGAGGACCCATGGAATAGACTCCTACAAGGGGGACTACTAGTTTCCATGAGTGACAATTAAGATCTTCAGATTATCAGTTCATGATTGTTGCAGGCATTCAAGCATATTTTTACATCACCCAGTTCCATTGACCAGGAGCCAAAGGCAACTCGATCTGGGAATGCGCATATCTATGGTATGTGCACAGTCACCAAGGCCTCACTTGCTTACATTGCAATGCAGGTAGGCGATATCACTTGCAATGAAGCTAAGCTTTATAGTAAACTTTCCAGACACGATTTGCTTTAACATCTGCACAGGTGTTCTCACATACAGACTTGGTGACTGATTCCAAGTGTTTCTACTTGAGTATCATGGAACTATTGGAGGACCTTGATGAGAAGAATGAGGTCAACCAACTGCTTACTTGGTGGAATAGGTAGGTAACATTTCGAACCATTCTAGGGGATCTTACTGATTTGTATTAGATAGATATTCCCCCTTTACACTGAGAGTGAGCAACTGCTCTCGAAAGAGAGTGCTCTTGCACGCATACAGCAAAGGTGGTGTTTGGAACGTAGAGATAGAGAGAGGCGCTCTCCTGATTTGACAGTAGTTACATAATACACATTTGTCTCATTTTCATTTCATTTTTGTTTAGCCAGATGTGCAATCTAACCTAATTTGTCTTCATTTGTGATTGGTCTTGATGATTTGAATGTCATGTGGATTTTATTGATTGTGGTAGTCTACCATCAAATCCAATACTTGCTATCATATGACAGTTAGAATTTCTCTGTTCAAAGCTGACTTGAATATCAGTGGTTACAGTGCTTTATGGAACTTGGCAGTGAGACCCAATGATTGGCATGTTTGCATTATCTAATAGATCTACTACTACTAATCAGGAAAAATATCCTGTGCCATACATAACTATTCATAACTACCTATTTGTATAACTTTGGGAAAATCTCACTATAAAGCACTCTAAGATGTCTTTTGTGCCATTTGACACTACTAATGATTCAGGAAATTCACACTATCACCTAGGCATTTTCACAAGTGAATTGGGTAAGTAGTTTAGCACATCCAAGCATTCCAAACAAACAAAGCAGCTCAATGTTGGAATGGTACTATCACTCCCCAAGGACTGAGCCACCCCACTAGTTGGCCGATTTTTGAAAACGACCACTACTTCTCTAACAACACATTTTCCCTTCAATTATGCTTCATCTAAGATACATTATAAGGCTGTACGAACTTGAATGACATCAATCCATGCAGTATTCATTGAGATATAAAAAATGGTGTGACAATGGGTAGAATCACATCTGTGACTCCATGCCGAGTACTTGCCGAAGCAGAGTATGGACTTCGTTTACTATTTCAGGTTGCATGCCAGACTGTGATGAATCGAGTAGAAGGGCTTCGCAAAGCACAAAATGAAGGATACACCAAGCTTCAGCTCCTCACTCCTGTGCAAGAAGAGACACTTGTTGACTGGTGTCATCTAAACTCCAGTCGGGCCACCCTACTTCACTTCACCCGTCTTCGTGCACAAGCATTTGAAATGTGTGGCAAGCATCCTGGAAAGAATTGGGCCCAGCGCTTTCTTCGTTGTTACCCCTGTCTTGTTTCAGCAAAACCCCGTGGACTTGATCTGAAATGTGCTCAAAACTTCAATAGGACTGCTGTCAAAGAATATTTCAAGCTTAGACACCAGCTGGAGGTGAAGTACAATGGCATACCCCCTGAACACCACTGGAACATGGATGAGAAAGGCTGTCAGATGGGCAGCGGGAGACAAGGATCAGGAATGAAGTTTATCTTTGGATCAGAGGAGAAGGAACGTTATCGTCTACATAGTGACAACCTGGAGTTGGTCTCTATCTTTGAATGTGTCAATGCAGCAGGTACTGCGATGCCTCCTGCATTCATTTTGAAAGATGGACCCGTCACTGACCATTCTCATGTTGAGGGCATTGGAGCGTAATTTCACATTTATTATCATCTGATATATTACTAACAAATTGCCATTAAACCAGCATTGCAACATCACCAAATGGTTGGACAGATCGGGAGTTGTGTGAGAAATGGTTTAGGGATATATTTGTCCAGAAGGCACTCACATACCAAGTCGATCACAAACCAATTGTCCTTACTGTCGATGGACATGATTCGCATGAAACAGATATGCTCAAGGCTATTGCCTATGAACATGACATCATCGTTCTTGCTTTCCCTTCCAAAACAACACACAAACTCCAACCCCTTGATGTTGGAGTTTTCTCCTCAGTTCAACAGAGGTGGACTGCTCATTGTGGCCAGCGTATCATCGAGGGGGTTAAAATTGACTGATACAACTTCATACCTGAATATATGGTGGTTCGAAAGGTGATAACCCCGGAATTGATCAAAAAATCCTTTGCAAGGACTGGGATTTATCCATTCAACCCAGACATCTTTACCGACACCGATTTTGCTGCTAGCAATGCTACCTCTCGAGATACCTACCTCCCAGCCTCTTACCCAGCTGAAGTCACCCTTCCTGCTATACCATTGGAATATGAAGACGAGCACTTGGATTTGGAGGTTGAGGACACGGAAGGTTTGGGTGTACTAAATGTGGATGAGGGCATGTTGGATGACTCAGAGATTCACACTGGTGGTGATCTGGATGAGCCTGAGGATGACGAAGATGGCATTTACTACGATCCAGGCTTTGATGCCAGTGCTACACAGAAACATGTGCCGGATCTCAGCATGCCAGTTATCTCACACCCAGATTCCACACAAGGTACTCACGATCACCTTCCCATCACCCTATTGCTGCACTCCTCAGTGCATGTTCAATCCCCAGCAATGATGTCTCAGACTACTATCTCCGAACAACCTGCACAGACGGCTGCAGTGGCGGCACAAGTAGACTCCGAGTCGGATGCATCCCTACTCCATGGACCTTCACTGTTCGCCAGGCCACTGCTTTCCCTCCCTTCCTCCACACAACTTTCGGAGATGAACCTGGAGGACTACTGGAATTATATTCGTCAGCTTCACATGGAAAATCAGGCACTGATGATGACAGTGGCCACACAAGCTACTGAACTCGAGTCTGCAAAAGCTCACTGTACCATGGCAAGACACGAGATATCAGCATTGCGAGAGCAACAGATGAACAAAAAGAAGGGAAAGGGGCGGACAATGAAAGTTGCATCTCGATGGATCACTCACCCAGACTTAAAGAATGCCTTCGAATCCCAGCAGAAGGAGGAAGAGGAAAAGGCCATCAAGGACACAGAAATTGCAGCAAAGAAAAAGGCTGAGAATGAGGCTAAGGCATTTCGAATCGATCGCGATGTTGTTCTGAAGACATTCGAGCATCCATTATCTGCTTACAAACGAAAGGAAGATGTGGTCATGATTGCACGTGCACTTCAAGTTACCGTTGAGTCCAAAGACATGGTTGCTGTCCTCATGAGCAAGATCAAGACGTGCATGGTCAAAAATCCCTCGCTTGCTCAAAATACTCAGTTTTCTGCATTATTCGGGGAAGCTCGTAGTCGTGGACAGCGCAGCAAACGAGCTGGCCCTTCCGAACTTGGCAATGAAGATCAATACAGTACACCGGGCCCATCATCTATTTCGAGTCACACTCAACCTTCAAGTTCCGAGTCAATGCCAGCGCCGGTGCTTTATTCTTTCCATTCTCTTGTGCTGGGCATGGCACCACACATTGCTCACTCTTCTCCAGACTCCTCAGGCTAGCAATAATCACTCATTTGTTTGTTATCCAACCATCATTCACCAGGTCCGCCAGTACCTTAGACTCTAGTACTACATACCACATGGTGGGACCACTGGCAGTCACTCATAGACCTTTGCATCTAGTACATACTCATATCATTACCCTAATAGTCCCTTGTTTTATACTGCACATCAATACACATAGCACACATAGCACATATAGCACGCATACTCAGTTTCCTAATGTCGATGTCTATTGACTCGGTCTCACAGGTGGAGCTTCAAATTGTGCAGTGTGACGAAGCGTTACTGCCTGTGACATTTTGTGACCGGCCAACTAGTGGGGTGGCTCAGTCCTTGGGGAGTGATAGTAGTATTCCATTTCACTTTATTGCTACCATACCTAGACCGGTCCATTCTAGACCAATCTATGTTTACATAATATTTACGATTATTCATCACTATCTCTGACAATGACGTCATAGATAAGAGCACTTAATGCTATTGGATAGGATCATCTATTATCCTATCTATTTCAAATATGATAAGAGATACTTACGCTATTGGCTAGTTATTCTTATCTTTCTTCTAGAACGTTTCATACATATCACATGACCTTCCATGGAACATTCTAGGACATTCTATACCACAATATGTACAAATATCTTGTGTAGTATATAAGGGTGTTGCCTCCACCCTAAATCAACAGGCTCTTCTCTCCTAAGAACTACTATGTGGTTCGAAGTGCCCCTCAGCTTTACAGCCTTAAGCTTCTCATTTGAGTAAGTCTCTACTCAACTCAATCCCTTTTATCACCCTCGCTGCGCTGTCGGGATCTATGGATTCCGATACTCAAATTGTTCAATCTCAGGCTGTACATGTTGAAACAGGACAAGTACTACTACCCTTGACTCTACTGTTGACATCAACATCATGACACAAAGTTATCGTGTTGTCATTGCCATATTGTTGTTGTTGCCAGGGTTCAACTTGTCATTGTCAGTTGAGTTGTCATCAGGTAAAACGGGCAATACAAACTTGAAAAAAAATCATATGGCAATAACAGCAATAATGATGGTGTCAGAGTGTGCAATGGATTGAAAGTAATGTACAGTATATTAATATAATGTCTGATATGCATATTTACTAGACCAATTGTTAAGTGGAAAAGAGGAGCAATTGTCTAATATATTCTTGGAAGTCCAAAGGGAATCATCTATAGTATTTGAAGGATGATGAGCAGAAAATAAAGGAATTAGTTGGCAACTTTGTCTTATGGTTTTAATGGAGACTATATCTCCCTCAATAACCGAGTGAGAATTAGAAGATATGTGAATAGGAGGAGGTTTATGTAGAAACTGTATACATATTATGATACTTTCCTGGATGACTAGAAAGGTGATATCATTCAATATATGCTAGAGGTTCTGTAGGCCAATTAGCTGGAGCAGGTGTTAACAAAGAGAGAGCAGTAGGCAGTTTGAAAATAACTCATAATCTTCCTATTCTCATACCTATTGATTGACGTTAGAGATACGATAAATTTATTGGTTTAAAAAATTATTTACCCTGTAATCATGTAGTTTCTGCATCTCCCTGATAAGCTACTGCCACAGTATTGAATCTTCCTGGCTTGGCTTTGATGGAATCTACCCCTTCCTCACTGTCAACATCATTACCGAGAACATCTAGAGCAAATTTGCAAGTATGCCAAATGTCCAATTTATCGAATGGAATGTGGGCATAAGAAATCTCTGCACATGATAGAGTTTCACCCAGAGGTAATAAAGAATTGAGATAATTGCGTAGATGATGGGCGAAGGAGGGAGCATTACGATTTTTTTGTATACTATTGATAGTTTGGCCAGAGATAGCAGGTTGTTGAGCGATAAGAAGACCTGTCAAAGAAGATCTGGGAGTAGGAGCTTCCTCTTCCTCTTCTTCAGCATCGTCTATTGTTCTGCTGTTGACGTAGCCTTGGAACAAAGCAATTTTTTCCTGACGCTGGAGCCACTGAGTCATTTGAGGTACCTCATTCCTGAAGTTTGACACTCTCCAGCCCTCCTTGGCCATGTCTATATGGAACCGCTCAAATGCCTCCACATTGTAGTTGTCAGTCATCCCAAAATTACGGATAGCCTCAACATAAGGCACCATAGAGTGCAGTTTGGGTATGTTAAGATGCTCTCTGATTCCGAGCCCAGTAGGAGGTGCGAGCAATATATCCTTATTTTGATGAAACAGATCCAAAGAGGCATCCATCCATTCCAGGGAGTCGGTATCGTGGGTAGGGTATTGAGCCAGGTAGATGAAATCCAGTAGAGCTCTATAGCAGGTTAAAACTTGAGAGGGAACTTTACCCACCAAGAGTCCTAACAAGATTCTCACCATGTCCTTTCTCTCTTTGCCAGATGTCTGTGAGAGCTTAGACTAGCCAGATTGAAAGTGGCGAACTCCGAAACAGGGAGGAAGGGTGCGTATACGTTGATCTAGCTCTTGCTTTTCCATGAGACTGGTGCACCAATTTGTGAGATATTTAACGATTCCATGGTAAAGTTGATGGAGAATATCGGGAGTGATGGAAAGATGAATGTCGCAGAATGGAAAGCCTTCCCAGAAAGGCCGAGTGATCCCGCCAGAGATGAGCTCTTCTCTGCATAGTTCTTGATAATGGGATACTGAGAAAGCGTTTGTTTTTGCCTTTTTGATAGCTTTGATGGTCTTTTTCTGCTTCCTTGGCTCATAAGGATGATGATCGTGTAACTCCACCTCCGACGCTTTACATCTGGGACAGGTGCCATACTTGGTACATGTGACCAAACATTGTTTGGGGTAATCAGCAACATAGGCTGCGAGAATGGGATGGACTCGCCATACTAGACCATCCCCTCCTGTTATTTCAACATCCTCTAATCCAGCCTTCATCAGTGGCTCAAGAATAATTCGCATAGAATCATGAAACAATTGTTGAATTCGAGATGATTGTTGTTTCTTTGTCAAGTTTTTCCTACGTCCTTGCTCACAGACAGATAGCCGATCAAAATACAGGCATTTTGACTGAGCTTGCGGTGTATAGCACAAGGAATGTTGCTGAGCATAAGATATATGGGGTAGGCAGATTTACCGCCTGAGAATTGCATTAACTGCGTCTTATCAGTAGCGATAATCACTGGGGCTAAACAGGAGCCAGGAGGTAAATGGCACTGCATGCCTTGAGTAAGCTTTGAAGGAAGGTAGTAATTTATACTTACTTGAACCGCACTCCACCATTCACCAGTCCACATTTCATGGTATATACCCTTATTTTTGCTTGCATTGGTGAAAACATGTTTGGGGCGATACAGTACATCTTTGGTGTGGCCAGGGTTTCCTAGCAATGCTTCGACAGCCTCAATCACTCTGCGATAATGAATGGTATGCTTGGCTTCAGGATCGGAACGATACCCAAGGTCTCTTGTAGTCCATTTGACGTGAGAAGGAATAGAATCGACCACTTGATGAAGAGACCTTACATTATGGAGTGAAAGACCTAAGCTCTCAACTACCCAGAGTATTCTATTAGAGAATTAGACATGCGAGTAGGAAGTTTTAAGCGCACTTACACCAGGAATAGATAGGAGACGATCAAAAGATTTGTGAACTATTCCATCCTGAACGGCCCACCGAGCCACTCTCCAATCCAGCTCTGAATCGAAAGGAGTGAACTTGGTGTCGTCATAACTTTGGTCGTTCATCAAGGTGTCCCCGTCCAGATCTCTTCCTCCAAACAGATGCCTTCACTTTTCATGGCGTCTTTGATCTGTCCGTATGACATTTCCTGCGTCAGGGAATGGTAATTCTTCAATCTGCTCATCGTAATCTGTTTCTCTGCTTGGTGAAAATTGAGGGGAAGAGCCTGGACTGTTGTCATGTTGTAACGGCACAAGATCAAAGAGACGGTCTTCGAATTCAGTGGCTAAATGAGCAGGAGAAATGTCGTGTTGGGGTCGGGACGAGTGGGAATGGGATGGTAGAAGAGTTTCTGGCCCCTCTCTTTCAACAGAGTCTAGTTCATCCACAAAGTCCTGTAGCGACCCCCGGGGGCCTCCATGCCACGACGTCCTTGAAAGTGCAGTCATGAAGCTCAGGCATGGCCCAAACGGGCACAAAAGAATCTGCTTGAGGATCTTCATAAGGGTACCGTACGTATCCGCGGTTAGGGCCTTCCAGTCCACACAACATAGATGGAGATTCAAAATTTGTGGTAGTCGCAGCATCAGGGTCAGGAGGTCAGGAGTGGCAGCGTGAGCAGTGTCGGGAGCCTCATTTGCAGTTGTGTCACTTGAGGTGATGGGAATGTTGGACTGAATATCATCTACAGAAAATACCAGAGTCGAGGATGGGATGTGAATATTGGTCTGAGTGGCATCCGCTGAAAGTGTTGAAATATTGGAAGTGACAGTAGAAAACATCATTGAGGTGCTGTTTGACCCTATACCACTTAAGACGACAGAAGAAGATTTGAAAGATGATCCATCATATAGGGACCCATCAGGTGAGATCTATTTGCGGTGTTTGCCGTACAGTCCGTTGTAGTTGATTGAAATAATCCACAGGACCCAAAATAGAGATTCTAGGTCATAGTTTCATCGGGCCAATGGGGAACTGCATCCTCATGTGCCAATCCACGGGTTCGAAGTAAGAGATCATTCAGCCCTACATCGCAATGCATGACGCCAAACCTTAAACCGTTGAACAATGCTATATCTGATACTCAGTTAGATATAATCTCGTAGCAAGAGATATAGCATATCACGTACTGCACACATATCCCAAGAATGCGTTCAAGAGCTCTCGCTGACATGAAAACATGAATAAAGGAACTCCGACGGAATGGAAGAGATTACTCTCATGGATGCGGGGCTCAATGTTGATCATGTTGATCTTCATCTGCTGCAAGATATTTACGGTAGAGTCTTCGCATAGGTGATCTTGAAGTCGGCCCAAGGCATCGACGTGTTGGTAGAAAGGATTGTTACACTTTGGACGGTATGCAGTTGCTACCACAGGTAAGCCAGGCAAGTTTGCGACGTAATCCCAGTCAGCATCTGGAGAAACAGCAACGGAATTCACAAAGATGCTGTCTCTGTCCAAAGAACCAAAAGACTTCTCTTCAGCAGTCAATGGTACCGGATCTGTCGTCTTCATCAAATTGTAAATTTCAACATCAAGCAGGACGATGAGGAAGGTTAGAGGGTCCTTGTCGATATTGACTGCGCTCGATAAGATGTTACAACCCCTTATGAAGACTGCAACCGTTAAGAGGGAGTTGCATAAACCAAATCCCACAAGGAACTGTTATTTCTGTTGATTTCGCACTCTTTTGACTCTTTGAACTTATTGTAGTGTTTCTAACT
>JBBPPG010000687.1:0-17567 GCA_038091855.1 Leccinellum luteum
ATAATAACCACCATCTACAACAACAACACAAGAAAGAATAAGTCAGTGACAAGTCAAATCATGATATATATTCAACCAAACTCACCATGACCATCAATACTGTCTATAATAACACAGCAAAAAAGAAGTCAACAATAGTAAGTCACATTGGCACTGAGTCACACTTACTTTGTGATAAAAAGGTAATAAGTGGTAAGTAATGAGTGGTGGGTGGTGGGTGGTGGGTGGTGAATGATGAGTGGTTGACAAGAGATGATAGTGGTTGAGAAAAAAGAGTGTGTGGGAAATAAAATTGGAGAGTGCTGGGTTTAAATACCTAGTGGGTGCTGACTTTGAATTTCACAATTTATAAGCATGTCTGCTTTTTTCAACATCAAGTATGGGAATTTGAACACAAATTAGGCAAATGAGGTCAGCAACACAACACAAATTCTGCTAAGTCTTTCTGCTACATTGCTTTACACTTTTTGCTACACTTTTTTACTACACATGACCAGGCACACTAACCTGACACTAACCATGCATAACTAGGCATACTAATTAGATATCAACCAAGAATAACAATGCATGCTAACCAGACACTAACCAGATACAAAATCAAGCATGACCAGGCACACTAACCAGACACTAACCAAGTACTAACCAGGCTCTTAGTAACCAAGCTCACTAACCAGAACTAATCAAGCATTAAGCTCACTAACTAGACACTAACCAAGCATTAAGTTTACTAACCAGATACTAACCAAGCACAAAGCACACTAACTAGACACTAATAAAGCAACAATCAATCAAACACTAGCCAGATACTATCAAAGCATAACAAAGCACACTAATTAAGTACTGACCAGATACTAAGAAAGAAACTGGTCTGCCAAAAGGTAGTGTGGGAATATCATGCTTAGCAATGGCTATATCGGAGGTAGAGGAAACTCCCAGCTTCCATTTCCATTATGAAATATGTAATTCAGTGGAAATGCGGTTAAGATATGACCATTTTTGTGTTGGCTGTTTTTTTCGAGTTGATTTTTGTTAAGCACAGAGCTCTCTAGTGCTATAATGTAACTAGCTAACCCTAAATCAGGAGAAGCGGCAAGGGGGGAATTGCTAAGAGGGAACACCTGTTAACATGGGGGTACACTGTACTCAGTACTTATCATATGTGATAACATGGAGCCCTTGTCAACGATGACGAGAGAAGACCGAGGAGGTACATAGAATCAATGTTGATGCCCTTTGACGAGGCGAGTACCTTGGTAGGCTATAAGACAAGGACTATACAATAATAAGACTGGAGATATACGGTACATGGGTGCTACCTTATATACTATAGTCAACCGAGCACGGACCAGGTAAGTAGTGCCTGCCCTAACCTGTACGCATAAGTGCTAACTGATGGTATGATGTATCGTGAGATAGATCAGTAAGCAAGGGTATAGGGTATGACATAGGGTCACGTGATCAGTATAGATAAGTGAACTTGCAAGATAAGATAAAGGAAAGGGGTAACCATGTGGGCACATGGGGTTAGCTAAGGGGTTAGCTAAGTACTTAGCTAAGTCAACCCTAGAATAGGGCCAAAGCTAGGTTACGTCGGGAAGTCATAACAATTTTGATTCCATATATGTGGCTATTGTACCTCATCATGTCCAAATAAATCTTCAACCCCACTTTATAACATGTAGTATATGTCTATTTCCTCTATCTCAGCTACTAATTACACAGATCAGACATGATATGGCCAAGCTATAGCCAATATCTCATAATTTTAGTCCTAGACTGATATATCAACCAAATCAAATAATTATGACATGGTTAGTAGAGATAAAAGATTCTCATGATTGGCTGCCATAATCACATGATTACTCCTGATTTTTCCCACCACTGATTTGTGAGTTATAACCCTTCAAAATAGATATGTCCAGGTTAGAAGGCAAAACATGTTAGTCTGGGTTAGAAATATTGGTAAAGTATTGGTTAGTCCAGGTTAGGAGGAAAATCACTCATTATTCTAGGTTAGGATGTCTGGCAAAGCATTGATGGATCAAGGTTAGGAGGCAAAGCATTGGTTAGTCTAGGTTAGTAGCAGAATGATGATCTAGATTAGGAATATTGGCAAAGCACTAGTTATATTTGGTTAGGGGAAAGAATATTGAATAGTCTAGGTTAGGAATATTAGCAAAGCACTAGTTATATTTGGTTAGGGGAAAGAATATTGGATAGTCTAGGTTAGGAATATTAGCAAAGCACTGGTTAGATTTGGTTAGGGGGTAATACATTGGATAGTCTAGCTTAGGAATATTGGCAAAGCACTGGTTAGATTTGATTAGGGAGTAAAACATTGATTAGTGTCTGGTTAGTGTGCTTTGTAGTACTTGGTTAGTGTCTGGTTAGTATACTTGGTCAATTTTTGTTAGTGTTTGATTAGTTGCTTGGTAAGTATATTTGATAGTGCTTGGTTAATATCTGGGTAGCTGTGTAAATCTATCACATTCTATCAAGTCTGTTACTCTGTCATGCTCTGTCACTCTGTCATTCTGTCACTCTCTGTCAGACTCTGTCAGTTTCTGTCAGTTTCTGTCATTTTCTATTACTCTAACATGATTCTATGGCTGAAGTGCTGGTTTGCTGATGCACCTTTCTTCTTCTGCACCATACCCTTAGAAGAGAGCCAGGCAACAGTGTTACCCACAGTATCATGGTGCTCAAACAAGGTTTTAAACTTTGTGTAGAAGCTGGTGAAAGTACCAGTATTGATGGTACCATCATCAGCGAGGGTGGATTGTCGGAAGGTGTGGGCCCAGGTGGCGGCAGACCCCTTGGTCATGAAAGAGAGGGCGAATGCGACTTGTTTTGCGTTGGTGTCATAAACTTCCTTGTTAACTCCAAGATAGTAGGCTACAGAGTGAAGCCATGGAGTGGCCTTAGTATAAGAGCTGTCGAAGTATTCTGGAGATGCAATGTGGAGCTCCATGGGGCGAGATGAAGATTTCATCATGGATGAGGACATGGTAGGTGCAGTGGGGGTAGGTGAGGGCAGTGCTGGGTTAGGTGGCAGGGTCAAAGAGGCATATACAGTAGATGCCACGAGAGGTCAAGGGTGTTATCAAGTTCTTCCTGAGTGGGAAAAGTACCAAGGTCTGAGGAATCTCCTTCGTTGGCAGAATGGATCGAAGGTTCCATGGAGGTGTCACTAGCAATGGGGTCAAGGGTTGTCAATGACAGGAGAGGTCAAAGATGTTGAGGGCCTGGGTTTCAAGGTGGTCGAGAAATGGTGGCAGCTTACAACAATGGTAGCTGAGAAGGAAGCTAGATCTTTTCTTACACTTGGCCTGGGTAGGGACAAGTGTAGCCTCTGTAAACTAGGATATTGCCTAAAGTAACATGACGAGCAATGGTAAGTCGCCGGAGTGATGAGCAATTGAGAGTCGCCAGAGAACGAGTATCTTTGGTAAGAGCTACTGGAGAAGTGAAATGTATCAGCGACACTAAGCTTGGTGAGGTCAAAGTGCCTCCAAGGAGTATGCTCAACCTAGATAGAGGTTAGCATGGGACAAAGAGTAAAGCTCAAGCGTCCAGTCAAAAGTGGGATGAGGGCTTTCAGAGGTTCTTCCTGCAGAGGGGTGGCTACAAGGTGGCTAGATTGGATGAGTACGCGAGTACAGGAGAATCCAGAGGAGATCTAGCTTAGGGTATCTAAGTAGCTCAACAAAGTTTATATAAGTAATAAGAATGAAGATAACTAAGTAGATGGAACATCATGGAACACAATGGAATGGGGATGTGTAATCCGCAGTAGTGAATGAGTCATGAAGACTGCAGATGAGTAAGTATACATCTAAGAATAGGATGATGATGAAGCAGATATGTATGTAATCCGCAGTAGAGGTGAGTAATCTGCAGTATGGAACATGTCAGAAGCTGTGGATTAGTAAAGATATATGACTAAGGAAAGACAAGTGAAACGAGTCGAAGGAAAGAAAACAATAGAGGCAAGTCATAACACATTCCATATCCAAGTCTCATCCATTCCAAATTTCCAATAATGGCAGTGGCAGTGGCAATGTCACTGGAATATACAGATACATATTGTGATTGTGTATATTGCTCTGTTAGTACAAGCTTTATTGTGAATGTACTACCTGAGTCTACCAGGCTTCTAGAGATGCTTCACTTTGCTATACCAAGCATTCTACTTATGTAAAATATCATCACCAGAAATCAACAGTAAAGAGTAAATAGTGATTGTTGATACTGCAACTTCTCATCTATACATTTTACTTCCACTGGCATGCTACAGCATGTGGGTGCAGGGGTGCCTGGAGGGCTGTGGTATTTATTGCATGTGACATAGGATGGTTTCACATGACCACCACCTTATACAGTACATATAGTGGGCGAAGGGGTCCCAGGCCAAGGATGGATAATGGATATGGCAGCACAGTTGTTACCAACCTAGTAGCATGTTGAGTGATATGTCAGTAAGCAACCATGTTTGACCATTTCCACTTTGGAGTCAGAAATCAACTGTAATATGCACTCACACAAATTGCCAGACAGAAGGCTACAATGAATCAAACATCCATTAGAATGCTAGAATATAGTAGCCAATGTGCTATTATTATCCCTCCCACCCTCCAATACACCCAGCAATCTGTTACTGGGACCATTCTTACCAAATGTAAAACCAACCCAAACCCCTCTAGGAGTAAGGTCTTCTTTCTCCTTGACTTTGTCCACATTCCTCTGCTTTTCCTTCACCTCAGCATACTTGGCCATATCTTCGGATGATGTGAAGTCATCATAGTACCCCGTATCAATCTCCGAATCCAAAGCAGGGACAAATGGAGCTCGTGTCGATCGCAAATCTTGCCATTTGACGCCGTCAAAGAACGGGTGACCCATTACCTGCTGTAGGGTGGAGTATCGGACACTCGTGTGCGATATAAGCCTGAGGTATAAGACTGAGCAAGAGCACCAGTATGCAACCGACACAAAAATTACCTTGTAACAGCATCCCATGCTATATCAGTAAGATTGAAAATGAGATCTTCTGGTTTATCATATTCGGGCCGCCGTAACACTTTGGTCCAATTTTTCAAATTGGTCCAGGTCTCTTCCGGAGATCCTCCGCTGAACGGAGGGAAACCAGCCAGAAACTCGAAGAAGATGCATCCTAAAGACCAGTAGTCGACTGAGTAAGTGTAGGGCTTCCCGCGGAGGACTTCGGGGGCCATGTAATCGGGGGAACCAACGATGGAGTCAGCGTAACGTGGATCCTCGTGGCGAATAGAACGATAAATGGAGCGCCTTTCGAGTGTCGACCGATACACCACTTGGTTGTCCTTGACCTTGTCAAGCTGCAAAAACGGGTCATGCGGGTCGGTCAAGACTTCAAATCGTAACCTACTTTAATCTTTAGGGACTCGATCCGCTTTGGGTTCAGAGCCCCCGTCGCCAACCCAAAGTCCGTAAGTTTGACGTGGCCAGTTCCATCAACCAAAAAGTTCTGCGGGAAGGCGTTACCAAACGCTCAATACGAAGCAAATCCAAGGACAGACGAACCTCGGGTTTCAGATCACGATGGATGTAGCCAAGCTTGTGCAGTTCGTTGACGGCTACGAACATCTCGCTGATATAGAACCTGGCGTGTTCTTCCTTCAAAACTCCAGAGTTGTTGAGAAGAGTCCGAAAGTCACCCCCGGGTACGTATTCCATGGCGAGATATACGTGATGAGTGTCTTGGAAGGCATACAGTAACCGCACCAACCAAGGCGTCTTGGTCGCTGTCAGGATATCACGCTCGACAAGAACGTGCCGAACCTAGGCATCGATGACATCGTCGTGGGCATCGCGTGATGGCAATACGGCGACGTACCTCGTCCATCTTGTGCAGCGTCCGTTTTTTCATCCTCTTCAACGCACATACCTCCCCAGTTTCCTGCTTTCGTGCGAGAAAGACCTCACCATAACCACCCTGTCCGACCTGCGCTATAATGTGGAATTGGTCCAAGCGCAGTTTGGCACGACGTTTCCTGAGCAACACACGTTCGCGACCGCAGTACGACTTGAACTCCTTGGTATACTCTGCCGCAGACAACTGCCGTTTCGCGGTATCGGCGTCAAAACGCGCCCTGCGATCCTTGCGAGCGGCGAGGTACCCCAGGTTTTGAAAATAGTAGTCAAGAAAGTCTGCGATCCTTCAATCGGGCAGTCATCGCGGACGATCACGAGGGAGACGCACAGAGCTGCGCCACTGTGGCTTTGCGCTTCACCTCTGCACTTCCCAGAAGCTCCCTCTCCCAGAGCTGAAAGCCTGATGGTTTCATCGTTGTCGCCGCTTTCGCGCTATCCATATTGATGTCGTCGCTCCAACCATGGTCAGCCTTGGCGGTGCTCATGTGGATGTCACGGAGACCAATAGTTATGCCCTTTGCTGTGTCCATGTGGATATCGTGATACTCCGAAGTTTCTGTCATGGTAAGATAGTAAATTAAATGTCCGACCCACTGAGTCAGTGAGCTCACGTGGTCTCCGAGTACGCGACACTGCCACAAATGAGTTTCCCCGAACGGTGGTGACATGGCTGGTGTGCCCGCCATCTGCGTCACAACTCGCAGCGCTTGGAAGTCTCAGCTCCTCACAACTCCCGCCACCTACGACCCCGACACGCCCGCCCCGCCCTCACCGCCCTCACCACCCGACTCCCTCTCCGCTCCCGATAGCCCCCTCACCAACCCTTCATCCGACTTCGACTTCCCATCACCTTCCCGTGCCACCTCCCTCTCCGCTTCCTCCTCCTCGAAGAGACAGCGCGCGCCCACACCCACAGATGTCCCCAAGGTCGTCCGTCGCCCCCGCAAGATCAAGAAACGGGCCAGCGCAAGCGCGTACACCTCCAGATCGTCCTCGGCTTGTGACAACAGACAGCTGAGCGTCGCTCTGGACGAGTCCATCTATCGTTCAGACAGATCTCGCTCCACGTCAGTCTTCCCATCACGTGTCAATATCCCCGCAAGGGAGTGGTGGTCTACTGAGGACGGCTCCCCAGGCGAGGGTTTCGTCAGTGCAGCAGACGTCTTGCGGAGGCTCGCAAAATCATACAAAAGCTGTGAGTGTTTAACTGGTGATCCGCGCGGCTAGACGTGCTCATGCTATACGCAAGACTTTAGGAATCCCGACGATCCGGAGGACACGTCGTTCCAAGTCGAGAGCTTTCCCATCGCTGATCTAGAGTATCCTAATAGTTATGCTAATGAAAAGTGCGTCTTCCCTTGTCTCTCTCCGCCCTTGGTTCTCATGTCTTCGCCGTGACGTAGATTTATGTTATTGGTTCCAAAGGACAAGGATCATTATAATCCCATCATGTGCTTGGAACAGTCACTACATACTATCATTGACTGTACGTACATTTTGAAAACTTTCTTTGATGCTCTTTGTTGATAATTTCGTAGCTTATCTTACTCCCGCGCAGAAGGCGTTATTTGGCTCATTACCTGCCGAATCCCTCCCCGATGACTCCCCACCCTCTTCTCCCTTTCAACCAACTCGTCCCGACCTCTCGAATGGCTCATATCACGCCAACCTTCCACCAGAACACCAAAATCCACCGCAACTAGAGATGGACATCCCTCAGCCAAACCACCTTCGTTCGCTACAACGTGCCATCCGTCGACACGATGGTCCGCTCTTTCTTTCCACCCTTGAAAACATTAACCAACTCCTCCGCTCCCTCAAATACCCACCCCTCCCATCAGACGTATTCCTTCCCGCGCCACCCAACGTACTAATATCCGCCATGCATTCGTGGTCACATCCAAGCGGAATACCCGAAAAGGTCGTGTTGCGGATAGTAGACGAAACGTATCAGCGATGTGTAGGCCCAAACATCAAAACCCTACATCGTTACGAGGCTTTCTCCAGCGAGGTGTACGGAGAGCTGATGCCCAGCTTTACTTCCGACATTATCGCTGCTACCGGTCTTAATTCATCTTCCCTCCTCATGGACCTCGGCTCGGGCGTAGGTAACGTATTGATACAAGCGTCTCTCCAGACAGGATGTCGGAGCTATGGCATCGAGCTCCTCGATGGCCCTGCCGACGTCGCAAGGCAGCAATGGAAGCAGTTTCAGAAGCGGTGTCGCATGTGGGGCTTACGCACTGGCCAAGTCGAACTCGAAGAAGGCGATATGCTCCAGAGCAAGCGAGTTACCGAGCTGCTGACAGAGGCCGACGTGGTGTTGGTCAACAACAAGGTGTTTCAACAATCACGTGAGTGTCTCTGCTGTTCCAGGATATCATGTCTGAGGTTGGTTGCAGTGAACGAGGCACTGAGAGCAAAATTCTTGGATCTCAAGGAGGGCGCGATAGTCGTTTCACTGAAGCCCTTCGTGTCTCCCAATGCCCGCATGACTGAACGCAACGTACGTGGCTCGTTATGCTTGATTCGACGAGACCAGAAAACCCTCTCACAGGTCGATGACATATGCGCAATCTTCGACGTCGTCGAGCGGCCATATCGGTCGGGGAGCGTCTCGTGGGGAAGTGGTGGTGGGACATATTACTTGCACCGCGTCGATAGGGTGGGATATGCGAATGTTAAGCAGAGATTTGAGAATTTGCGAGCGAGGAGTGCGAGAAGGCGGTGATGGTGACGGGGGGGACGTATTGATATACTCTTGTGTTCGTCTGCAGATATTTGACTCGGGGAGTTGTTGTAACATACCTGGCACGTTCCGCCTCCTCGAGTGTGATTCGCGAAGTCATTGAATTGAATTACAGCTGAGGTAACGACTCTTGTATGTTGGTCGTCACAGGGGGAACAACTTAGAACAACACCTGCGTTGCTGCTGGTCTGAGGTGGCCTGTCTCTGGACTCAACGTAGTGCGTAGTGGTGTTGGTAGAAGGATGATAAAAGCGCCCGTTATGAGCATGACATTATTTGGAGGAAGCTTCAACCAACGCGGCAAATGGCTCTGGGACAACCTCACAACTAAATAAATAGCGCGTACATACTGAGTCCCAGCGCCGACGACCATGTCTGGCAGCGCTACCCCCGGGCCATCGATCTCGCCCAACGTCTTTCACGTCCCTGCGCCCGTCCAGCCCACCTACACCCCCCCAGACCCGTACGATCTCTTTCGAGACACGCAAACGCCGCTCATCATCGACAACGGCGCGTCCAACCTGCGTTTCGGGTTCTCCACCGGTGGTAGTGGTGCCTCAACGCTCGGCACCCCGCACTCTGTCCCGAACGTGATCGCCAAGTTCAAGGAGCGCAAGCAAAACCAGCTATTGTTGCTCTTTGGAGACGGCGTCGACGCGGATAGTGGGGCGAAGGGACAGGCGAAGACGCCATGGGAGGGGGACGTGTTACTCAATTTTGATGCGTTGGTACGTTTTCTTTTTCTTTTTCGACGAAATTCTCTCTCGCTCGGGCTGAGGCTGGTCTACTCTATCCGCCGTGTACGATTGAGCTAACGTATGTTCGTCGTCTCCCTAGGAACATGCGCTCGACTGTGCGTTCATTCAGCTGGGGATCGACGCGTCGAGCGTCGAGCATCCCGTACTGATGTCCGAGCGCCTGGGATCGCCCCTCCATTCCCGTGCATGTGCGTTACTCTCTCTACCCTAACGGTCACGATCCTCATCATGTTTGCCTTCAAGTGACTTCCGAACTCTTGTTCGAGCAGTACTCGGTGCCGACGCTCACATACTGCATCGACTCCGTCATGTCGTTTTATCAAAACAACCGTCCCTCGGTGCCGAGCGCACCGTTTGTCGGAGAGGGGCTAGTCATCTCATTCAACACCGCGTCTACGTCTGTCGTTCCCATTTTGAATGGCAAGGGTATATTGAGCCAAGCCAAGCGGTGAGCGCGCGCGTAGCGTCGTCCGATCGACTGGGTTGCTCAACTTGACCGTCCTGCTATGTAGGATACCATGGGGTACACAGCAGAGCACCGAGTACCTGCTGAAGCTCATCCAACTCAAGTATCACAGCTTCCCGACCCGCGTCACGTCTACGCAAGCTACCGTGCGTCGCCTTTTTTTTTTTCATTTCTGGGTTTTCCCTCGTCTCGACTCATACGTTCCCACCCAGTGGATGCTCCATAATTTTTGTGAATTCGCGACGGACTACCCTTCCACCCTCCGCTCTCTCAAACTTCCCACCAACATGCGTTCTTCGGAACGGGTAATCCAGTTCCCGTTCGCACTTCCTGTCGTAGAGGAGAAGACGGAAGAAGAGCTGACCAGGATCGCCGAGAAGAGGAAGGAACAGGGGAAGAAGTTGCAAGAAATAGCAGCTAAGAATCGTATGGAAAAGGTTGTTGTCTTTAGCGTCTTTGCTCTTGCGGCGCGCGCGCTGACCCATCTGGTGTTTCGGATAGCTCATGCAGAAAGAAACTGATTTACAGTATCTCCTAAACTTGAAAGAAGGGCGCAGCGATAACAAGCGGGAGTGGCAGGTCAGTCTTTTAAGTGTGGCTCTATCGAGGCCAGTTTATGACGGTGTTTTTTTTTGGCGTGAGTTTAGAGCACGCTCCAGTCAGAGGGATTCAACGATGACACAGCGTTTCAAGACACGATAAAGAAACTCGAATACGATCTCAAACGGTCGCGAAAAAAGGATGTGGATGGGACGGATGAGCCAGTCGTGCGTAGCGCGTCTCCTCTGCTCTCGAGATTTTTTTACTAATCAGAAACGAACAATAGGAAGAGCCGACTTTCAACTTGGTCGACGTACCTGATGCGGAGGCGAGTTGATTTCCTCACTCTTCTTCGGGAAGATGGGATCGCTGAGGTTTACACTGTGACAGCTTGACGAGGAGAGCATCAAGGAAAAGAAGAAACAGAAGCTCTTAAAGGCAGGTTGGGAGGCACGCGCACGAGCCCGACGAGAAAAAGAAAAAGAAAGGGAGGAGAAGGAGGCCGAAGAGAAACGGGACGATGAAGAGAGGGAGAACAATTTCGATGAATGGGCAGGTCGTTTGCGGAGGGGGCACGAGGTCCGTCGTCTTTTTCATTGATTGATTCATGGTGGCCGTGTTTGTTCTCAATGCACACACGCGATCCGTTGTACATAGGCTCTGATGACCAAGATGAAAGAGCGGGGAAGAAGGAAGGCCGCGCTTGCGGATCGGAAGAGTGCAGCTGCTCAGGCGAGGATGAAGAACATCGCCTCGCTCGCGGCTGACGACAGAGTACCGAAGAAGAAGCGTAAAGCTGGGGCAGGTGCGTTTTCCTCTTGTTTCATCGGACCGTTGAAGAAAAAAACTAACGGGACGATACTTTGACAAGAGGACATGTTCGGCGCTGACGACGAAGACTGGGCCATATACCGCAAAATCGTAATGCATTCAGCTGAGCTCGTCCGTTTACGAGGCTTACATGATTCCTTTTTGTCGTCGTAGAACACGGCAGCTCCGTCTTCGGACGAAGAAGACGATCACAACCAACTTCAGATAATCGAGAGCAAGCTACTACAGCACGACCCTACGTTCACGACCCAGCACACGCACGCCTCCTTGTCCTCCCAGCGATCCGCGTTGTTGTCAGCATTCAGACCGCAGTACGAGGAAGGGGACATCGCAGGTCACAGCCGGATACACCTCAACACAGAGCGATGGCGCGTCTGCGAGACGTATTTCTCGCCCAGCATGGCGGGCGTGGACTCGGCTGGCGTAGGGGAAGTTTTACAGAGCGTTCTCGCGCGGTTCACGGAGGCCGAGAAGGCGAGGCTCGTCCAGGTATGGGTTGTTGTCTCTCTGGCTCGGCCTGGATCAGAAGAGGAATCCTGATGCTTCTTCCCCCTTTACAGAACGTGTTCATTACGGGTGGTTCGTCTCAGTTCCCTGGGCTCGGCGAACGGATCTATGCTACGCTTCGACCTATCTTACCGCCCGAGATGAACCTCCGCCCGGTCGTGCGGGCTGCGGATCCGTCGTTGGATGCGTGGCGAGGTATGGCTGCATTCGCGAACACGGACGAGTTCAAGCAGGTCGGCGTTACAAGGGAAGAGTACGATGAATGGGGCGGAGAGCGGATAAAGCGGTGGTGGGGAGGAAACTGGAATTGTGCTGTGTAACTCAGTGATTAGGTTGAAGGTCGCGAAAATTAGAACCAGCTTTCTTGCATATATCAGCATGGATGCGGCTCGGTGGAAAGCAATGTAATAGTGATGATATCTCGACCGCTTCCATTCCGCTACATGAAATATCGGTTTTTGCCTCTCACGTCCGCATACCTGTCTGGCTTTGGTGGCCTGCCGTAGATAGGTTCCTCCGTCTCTGCATGGTCATAGTATTGATCAATCAAAGGTTTGATGTACCAAGTCGCGACTTACTGAGAAGCTCCCGATAGATTCTGGAAACGGCTGGATTCCATTCTCCCCTCCACATATGTGTGCCGCCACCACTGGAAGGATCCAGGTCGTATTTGTCCATGAACGCCCTTAGCGAAAACCCGAGGCGCTGATCCATTTCGACAACGGGCACTTCGATATGCGTTTTCTGAAGGAGTAGCAGAATCGTGTAGCGATGATATGGAGTGCCTTTCTGAGGGTGTGGGGGTATGTACTTGGTATGGGAGTTCACGTCAGCGATTAGTGAAGGGGATGTTGCCGACAGCGGGATGTTGGGTCTGAAGAGACAGGTCACAACATCTGACAAGTCACAACGACATGGAATACCTACCGTAGCCAATGAAGAAATGGTTGGTACGTGCTGTTCACCTCGTCGGGGATATCTGAATCTCGGTCAGCCGATGGATAACGCCAAGTTCTCCAATTCGGTCACCTGGGTCCACCATTATCAAGGTGTATAGACGCTCGTCCGTGTGGAACACATCCTTGTGCAACCTGGGTGGATCAATGGTCTTGCTTTTGTTCAGAAAACGGTAGCACCAATCGGCAACGAGAAACCTGACCTGCTCGGGCAACAAATAAACTCCAGGTTCCACAAATTCATATTTCCGTGAGGTTGACTCCGCCGTTTTGTGCTCTGGGAAGGAGACGCGAAGGTCAAACGATGGGTGGAAGTCAGGAACTACGTCGGGTACGACGTGCATTTGGTGAACGCGTTCCATCTGAAGGGTAGCAATGAATTTGAATCGGTAGAAGGAGAATCAAAAGACATACCAGGAGGTCCAATGCACCCTCCTTCCTCCAGCGCTGCTCGATAATATGCCTGTCCACTGCCTTTGACATGTCCGCTAAGGAGACGCGTCGCACAGTCAAAACCCAACAAACACAGAGATTGAAAGCTGCTTCACGTACCCATCCCGTTTGCACACTTCCACTGAACCTGGGGAAAGTTTATCTCGCTCTGAATTTCGAGATACTTCAGCCTTTCTTCCATTTCGCTGATTGCAACCAGGTCGGGCTCGGCTTCCTGTTGAGCAGTCTGGAGCAAAGCCCGAGTACTTTCCATCTCCAACTTCAATGCTTCCGAATCGGCCTTGATGAACTTCAATGCTTCATCAAACGCGGGGAGTACCCCGAATGCAAGGGGTCTCTTCCATTCCCTCGGTTGCTCGAGTGAAATTTTTGGTCGACGTGTCTTCAGAGGACGAGTTGTTCGTGTCTTGAGAGATGCATCCGCAGGGACTGTCGCTGTTGAAGACGCCTGCAGGGAAGTAGTGCTGAACAGTCGGACAGCAGACCTCCGTGTCGCGAGCATTATGAACCGCAATTGAGGAGTAGAAACCGACTTTTGGTTGTCAAAAAGTGCTTGTTTGGTGATATTTGTCACTAGAGAGTTATCTTATCTTATCTTTCTACGCTTCGACCTATCTTACCGCCCGAGATGAACCTCCACTCGGTCGTACGAGCTGGCGGATCCGTCGTTGGACGCGTGGCGAGGTATAGCTGCGTTCGCGACACGGAGAGCGGGAAGAGTATGTGGAGAGCAGATTAAGGGGCGAACGGGAACACTCAGGATGTTGGAGGTAGACCGTAGTCCCCATGTCGCTCGGGGTCACTCGGGACGATAATACTTACGCACTAAGTATTTCGTCCCTCTGCGCACTTGCCCGCGTCCCCACACAGGGTCAAGGTAGCAATCTGATCAATTCGTACGATAAACACGGGGGATACTACCGACCAACACGGTCTGCGAGGAGTGTACATGGACACGGCATTCATGAACAGCAACCCCCGGTAATCTGTGCTGCGGGCTGGTTAACTTTTACAGAACCATCTGTATTTCCAGGACCACCCGGTCCAGCGGCATCTGCTTGAGAGTCTATGAGGCGGGCCTTGCAGTCTCTGTAGAGTACACGGTCAGCCTGTAATCTCGCATAGGTCTCGGGAAGGGTTGTGGACTGACCGAGCAAGAGTAAAGAAGGCATCTTCCACGCCCTCGTTTACCTTGGCAGAGGTCTCCATGAACTTGATACCCAACTCATTGGCGAGCTCTCGGCCTTGGTCCTCGGTGACGGCGCGCTTGTCGGTCCAATCAGATTTGTTACCTATGAGTATCTTGTTTACGCCCTCGGAAGCGTGTTGCTCGATGTTGGCGTGCCACGTGCGAATATCTGGTAAAGACAGGTGAACTGAGTGCTCCGCCACAAGGAGCTGGGAAATTGCGGGTCGGCTTACTGTTGAAGGATCGCTCGTCGGTGACATCGTAAACGAGTAGAATGCCCATCGCGCCGCGGTAATAAGCGGTGGTGATGGTTCTAAACCGTTCCTGTCCAGCAGTGTCCCACTAGAAGCCGGAACCGTGATACGTTGAGCGACGAGCTCAGAAAATGGGATGGTGGCGATACGCACGATTTGTAGTTTGATGCGTTTTCCGTCTAGTTCGATGGTGCGGATCTTGAAGTCGATGCCGATGGTGGTGATGAACGAGGGCGTCCAAGCGTCGTCGCAGAAACGGAGAAGGAGACACGACTTGCCGACACCTGGGTGCAAGGGTGGATGAGGACTTTACGCGTGCGGGGAGAGATCCAGAAGCACCTGAGTCACCGATCAGGAGAAGCTGACGAAAATGAGTAAAATGAGAGCACGACAGGGAGTGTAAGGTACCTTGATGAGGAAATCATAGTGAGGTGGGGGCATTCTGTCAGGGAGAGCGCGTGAGACGTGCGCGGGTGTTGAGTTATCATACACAAAGCTTACGGTAAAGTGTTGTGAAGGGGGGGTCTGCTAAGAGGTAGGCGTTCAATTGCAACACCACAGGTTTCGCTCTCCGCAGCGATTATGTAATCGAGATCAAGGTCTGTAATGAACCCGTTTGAAAGCGCGTCCTCTCTCAACATGCAAGGACACCACGACTCTGCCAACACACACAGATACTCGGTCATCTTGCCGACTTACAATGAGCGCAAGAACCTCCCTATCATCGTCTGGCTATTGGCCAAGGTGTTTGCCGAACAGTGCGTGTCTGACAAGCGGGTGCAAACCAGGCCACTGAAGGGTCTAGTGAGCTAGCATGGGAGATCATCATCGTAGACGACGCAAGCCCCGACGGTACACAGGAAGTCGCCAGGGAGCTCGCCAAGGTGTATGGGGAGGACAAAATCGTACGTTCCCTCTTGCTCGAGCCGTCGCTACCTGTTGAATGCGCCGCAGGTTCTAAAACCACGTCCCGGAAAGCTCGGGCTCGGGTGCGTTGATTCGTTTGGAGCACGCGTGTATTCATAGTTCGGCGGGCAGGACTGCGTACATTCATGGACTAGACTTTTGCACTGGCGACTTTGTGATCATCATGGACGCCGACTTTTCGCACCACGTAAGTACTGTCAGTGTTGTCAGTGCTTTTCGAATCTTACTCTGCTGTGTGATGCAGCCTAAGTTCATACCACATTTCATCAGGTGACGTTTAATCGAGTGACTGACCCGGCACGGCTGACGACGTTTTTCTTTGCAGGTTACAGCAGGCATACAATCTAGACATTGTCACTGGCACACGGTACCGGTCGACGCCCACGCCTGCTCTATCTGACACGCGGCCTGGTGGGGTACACGGGTGGGACCTCAAGCGGAAGCTTGTCTCGAGAGGCGCCAACTTTTTAGCTGCGACGGTGCTCAACCCTGGTGTTAGCGACCTGACGGGTAGCTTCCGGTAGGCATGCCTCGATGTTTTGAGTGCCTGGTACTGACACGGGACGCAGGCTGTATCGTGTGCGGGTGCTACGGCACATCATCACGCTTACACAGTCGCGGGGGTACGTGTTCCAGATGGAGATGATGGTCCGTGCACGTGCGCTTGGGTACACGGTTGGGGAGGTTCCGATCACGTTTGTGGACCGGATTTTCGGGGAGAGCAAACTCGGCGCGGATGAGGTCGTTGGGTACGCAAAGGGCGTTTGGTCGCTCTTCACGTCCGTGTAGCATACTGTACACAAACATTGTCCTAGTCTCCCCGTCACACAGTGGACGCGTGTACTTACAGGCTTCGGTGAGAGTGACGACACGCTTAAGAGATGCTCGCAGACCCCGTTGTGCTGGCAGGCGAGACCCTTTGGCTGTCACCCGCCCTACTGTCGTGACTCGTGACGCACCCCGTCTTTTTTTTTCCGAGTCATCCTTTCCCGCCCTCACTCACCCTCGTCCTCCCCACCCCAGTCCGGATCCGTTCATCGTCATCCCGTTCGACGCGTCGAGGACTGTGGCAACTTCCCGCGCTCTCGCTTGCTCGCCTGCCCGCTTGCCCCAGTCGTCGGCGTTACCGCATCCAAGGCGGCGTGCGACTGCCGTGTTCTCTCGGTAGAACGAGAGTACACGACGGTCTCTACCGAGAGTACACGACGGTCGCCCTACGTCGTTGCATCCCTCTTTTGCCCTCGTCCTCGCTTTCCTTACGTCTCCCCTCCTAAGTGTCGACACTGACGTACATGTGCGCATGCACACATCCCTCTCGATTGCTCACTGACCCGCCCACCTTCGCTTCCTTGTTCGCGCGTGTCCTCCCCCTCTCCCGCCTCCGTCCTCAGTACTTACGATCCCTTTTGCTCGTGACGCGTCAACAATGAAGTGATGATGGGCACTTACAAAGATACCGGTCCCCTGACGAGAGCTAAAATTTGCTAGCTCGAAACTGTACCTATGGAATGCGAGACGGCCATGCCTCTTTTTAATACCGCATATTTGGGCACCGACGGGTTGTGGCCGCCGAACACCATTGAATGGTTGAAAGTTCAAAGGCAGAGAGAGGCGCCCGACGGAGGCGAGAGACACTCGCCATGACCAAACTTGAGCCTCTCCCACATGCACGAATGTAACTCCGCATAACGCTCGCGAAGCAGACTCCCGATGGCGTTGGTGACGGTTGTCGTACTGCTAAATAAATCAGTCGTAAATGATCGTAGCTTATAGCAAGTGTATGCGTACAAACGTCGCAAATACACGACGCAACATTCAAGGATACAAACCAGACAGGGTCCTAGGCACCGATATGTACATACAGAATCCGCTGATCAAACGAAACACTACCAGCCAACGAGTTCATGGTTCTCTGCATCGCCAACGCAGCTTGAGTGTGATCCAGCCGACCACATCGCATCCAACATATTCTCGTAGTAAAACTTGGACGTGATCTTGTTCGTATGGGCATCGTCCACCGCCCA
>JBBPPG010000688.1:0-17562 GCA_038091855.1 Leccinellum luteum
CGCCCGGAAACTCCAAGTAGCCCTTGAGGCCATCAGCAAAGAAGACGACCCGCTCACCACAATCAAGTCCGTCATCCTACTTCACAACAACAGCATCCTATTCGAAGTAAACTCCATGCAAGCCGCCGACTGGATCAAGCAGCCCCAGACGAAACAAGCCCTTCTCACTCGCCTTGATATCCCAGCTGAGATCAAAGATAGACTACACTCCATTATTGTCCCTTATGTTCCGATCACCCTCAATATCGCTGACCCCATAACAATAGGTAACATCGAATCTGCAAACAACATTCCACCTGGCAGCATAACAACAACACGCTGGATCAAACCATTCCAGCGCCGCACCCCGGGCCAAAAGACGGCCTATGCAGTATTCTCTTTCTCTAACCCGAAACATGCTAATACCATTCTTAGAGACGGCATCATTATCAACATGGAAAAGCTTCACCCACGCAAAGACAAGAAGGAGCCGATCAGATGTGTCAAATGCCAAAAGTGGGGCCACGTCGCACGAACCTGCAAGGCCACACAAGACATATGCGGCACCTGCGGCAAACAGCACCGCACCAGCGACTGCAACAACGCCAAGAACACCTTCTGCACCAACTGCAAATCGGATACTCATCCAAGTTACAGTAGGAACTGTCCTGACTTCCTCTCCCGCTGTGATCATTACGACACTAACAACCCGGAAAACCAAATGCCCTACTTCCCAACTGACGATCATTGGTCACAGGTCCTACTCCCACCAAAGAACGCACCCTACGCCAAACATCAACCACCCACTCAACACAAACCTCAAACCTTTCGCCAAACGACACTGGACCTCGACAAACTGAAAACGACCTTCCAGTCGTCTCAGCGCTCACGGAGATCCCAATTCGACACACGAACACAGGTAAACCGGACCACCCCGAGGGGTCCGCGCATCCCCTCTCTCCCCTGCTCTCCCTCTCTCTCACCATCTCGTTTGGATGCGTCACCAGACGCATCTTACCATTCTGCCGCGACTACCTCCGAACTAATCGATAGTCTCCTAGACCCCCACACGTCAAATGAATAATTACGACCAAACCCCACTCAAGCTCGGAATCTGGCAACAAAACCTCAACACCTCCCTTATCGCTCAACAAGCGCTACTCAACGGCCCGCTAATTCAACGCTGGAACATTTATGCTCTTCAAGAACCATATGTGAACCCCACGGGGAACACTTACTGCCCTCTTACCTACTATCCAATCTACCCCTCTACTCGCTATACTGACGAAGCATCGCGTTACAGATCGGTCATACTCGTCTCGAAAGAAATCGACACCAACCACTGGACGCAGATCCCCTTCCCCTCAAGAGATGTCACCATAATACAACTATCCGGCCCCTTCGGCCTATGCACCATCATCAATATCTACAACGACTGCACTAACGACAATACTCTAACCGCGCTAAGCACATTCCTCGAATCCTCTCGAAACCTAATATTCCAACACGCTGACGACCATATGGTCTGGTTAGGAGACTTCAACCGGCACCACCCGCTTTGGGAAGACGAGCGCAACATCCACCTCCTCAACGCCCAATATCTGCGAAATGCCCAACCGCTCGTAGATTTGATAGCTGACCACTCAATGTTCATGCCATTACCTAAAAACTTACCAACCCTACAGGCAATGAACACCAAAAACTGGACTCGAGTAGACAACGTCTTCTGTACCGACCACACGGCCGAACTCTTCACAACTTGCACCACGGATCCCGACAAACGAGGCCTGCTCACAGACCACCTCCCGATCCTCTCTATCATCGAACTGGCGATCCCGGAAACGCAATCTACACCTGCCTACAACTTCCGAGACGTCAAGTGGGAGGAATTCTCCAAACACTTAGCAGCTAAGTTACATTCAACGGATACCAATGACCCCATTACTGTCGAAAACTTCAATCAGATTGCCGACCACCTGATGGACGCCATAAACGACACGATACAGGCACATGTGCCCAGATCCAAGCCCAGCCCGCACTCCAAGAGATGGTGGACCAAGGACCTCACCAACATGAAACGCGACCTCGCCAAACTCGCAAAAGACTCCTACCAACGTAGGGACGAACCCTCCCATCATATACATCAACAATGGAGATCCGCCCGGAACCGCTATGCCAACACCATCAAAGCGACGAAGAAACAGCATTGGATAGACTGGCTGGAGGATATATCAGGTAATGACATCTGGGTTGCTAACCGCTACATTACGACCATCAACAGCGCTGGTACCAATACCCGCATTCCTTCCCTCAAGCGCGCGGTCCCCACGAACGGCAGCTTCATCGCGTCGTCCAACGAAGAGAAGAGCAATCTCATTGCTAACTCCTTTTTTCCGCCCCCACCCGATCGCTCATCCGTCCCTGTAGGATACAACTACCCAGACCCCATTCGCAACAAATCCATCATCACCAACGATGCTCTCACCCAAGCCATCGCAAAACTGAGTCCCTACAAAGCCCCGGGCCCGGACAGTATCTGTAACATAGTCTTCAGAGAATGCGTTGACATACTTGCCCCGCACTTACTGCGTCTTTTTCAGGCCACCATCGACTACAACATATTCTACGACCCTTGGAGGGAATTCACCACAGTGGTTCTCCGTAAACCGGGTAAACCGGACTACACGGTACCAAAAGCATACCGCCCAATCGCTTTTCTAAACACTACGTACAAATTGTTGTCGTCCATTGTAGCTAACCACCTCTCAGGAGTACTGGAGACCCACAACCTGCTCCCTGCTACACACTTCGGCGGCCGCCCGGGAAGATCTACAACGGACTCTCTGCATTTACTAGAAGCTACGATCAGACACGCATGGCGCAACCACCAAGTGGTCTCCGTCCTCTTCCTAGACATTGAAGGGGCCTTCCCTAACGCCGTAACCGATCGTCTTATACATAACATGCGCTCACGTAAAATTCCAGAAAACATCATATCCTTCACACGCAACGCCCTCGCCAACCGACGCACCAAACTCAAGTTCGACGGATTTCAATCGACGGAATGGATTCCCATCAACAACGGTATCGGTCAAGGCGATCCACTATCTATGGTATTATACATAATCTACAATGCCGACCTACTGGAAATCTGCAAGGGCCAAGAGAAAACAGAAAAAGCCCAAGCCTTCGTCGACGATACGATGTTATTAGCCATCGGCGAAACCTTCGAAGAAACCCACGCCACCTTGAAGGATATGATGGAACGACAAGGAGGAGGCTACGACTGGGCTGAGATTCACAACTCTCATTTCGAAACTACTAAATTCGCCCTACTAGACTTCTGCATCCAAAGCAAACGTACTCGCCCACCGGTTCAAATTCGGGGAGTCACGATAACGCCTGTCGCCCAACATAAATTTCTCGGAATCATCATCGACCACACACTCAGTTGGAAGGCTCAGACGGCCTACGCGATAGCCAAAGGAACGGCATACGCGCTACAGCTCCGCAGACTTTCCTCCTCCTCGTTCGGTATCCCAGTTTCACTCATGAGACGTATTTATCTAGCTGTGGCCATCCCGAAAGCGTTATATGCCGTCGACGTATGGATCAGACCGGTCTACACGACCACGAATGGAAAACAAACAGCGGGGTCGAAAGGAGCAATCAAGAAGCTCAGTAGCGTACAGAGAATCGCCATGCTAAGTATCACAGGCGCCATCCGCACCTCCCCTACTGACTCTCTCGAAATCCTCAGTAACACCTGTCCTCTGATCCATCGGATTCAAAATATCTGCCATCAAGCCACCCTACGCCTGGCAGCAGTGCCCGACTCCCACCCTCTCTACCCCTTCGTCAAACGTGCCTCAACCCATTTCGTTAAACGCCACAGGTCGGCCCTTCACTTCCTTTTCCATGCTTATGCCATTCGTCCAGATGACATCGAGCCATTAACCCGCAACAACCCCAAGCCCATCACAAAACCCCCGCACAAAATATATATCGCCCCCAACCCTGAAAAAGCCATCGCGGATTTAGAAGAAATCACTCGACTCCAACACACGGTGATATACAGCGACGGATCGAGTACCGACAAAGGTGTGGGAGCAGCGGCCGTTCTCCTGTCAGAAGACTCGCCGCCCAAGACCCTCCGCTATCACCTTGGCAGTCCAAAAGCCCATACGGTTTACGAAGCAGAAGCGGTAGGACTAACGTTAGCGGTAAAACTCCTCATCTCCCTACCTCGATCGAACAAACCAGTATCGATACTTGTCGACAACCAAGCTGCAATTAGATCCGGTGAGAAACCAACCACGAAACCCGGGCACTACATCCTTCACCACCTGCACAGATTAATCAAACGAGCGAAAGAAAAGCACGCTTTGAAAACGGATGAATTCACAATCAGATGGATCCCAGGACACAAAGACGTCCCAGGCAATGAGAAGGCGGACGAAGAAGCGCGCAAAGCGGGACTGTCACCATCAAACAACTCATCGGCGAGCAAACTCCCACTCTACATTCGAACTAACCCCCTCCCCGATAGTATCACGGCCCTCAAACAAGCACACCGCGAAGTCTCCAAACAACGCTGGCATGACAGTTGGACGAAATCCCCCCGCTACCGGCGTATGACCAAATTCGGAATGGACAAACCCTCGAATGCATTCCTTAAACTCATCTCTCCGTTGTCGAAGAAACAAGCAGCCATACTGACGGGACTTCGCACAGGTCACATCGCGCTCAACGAGTTCCTACACCACATAAAAAGTATCGACGACCCCCACTGCCCGCACTGCCCGGACATACCAGAGAACATACGGCACTACCTGTTCGAATGCCCATTCTACAGACGGGAACGTCAAGTCCTCCGGAACTCATTAGGAAGACAGGCAGACGAAATATCCGTGCTACTAGCCGACCCAGAAGCAAGTGATGTTACGACTTGCCCCTATCGTTTCTCTCTTTTCGACTCGTTCCTCATCTTACTTCTCCTTTGTCATGTACTGTTACTAATCCGCAGCTTCTGCCATGTTCCATACTGCGGATTACTTACTCCTACTGCGGATTACTCATCCGCTTCATAATCCTTTAGTCATCGTTCACCTCATACTGTAAAAATGAACATTCACCTCCGACCATTGTCGTAAATAGGTGGAACTTCGATCGCGACACGCTGTCGTGGCCAAAATTAAACATTCAATCACGACTCACTGTCGTAGACAGCGTTGAACGTTCAGTCGCAACGCAGCTATAGTACGGATCCCGCACAGCGCCGAATGTTCAATCACGACACGGCGGCGCTGAACATTCAATCAGCTAGTACTGATCCCGCACAGCGCCGAATGTTCCCGAATGTTCAATCACGACACAGCGGCGCTGAACATTCAATCATGACACTTACTAGTAACTAAGTAGTCCCGCATGGTGCCGATTGCGACATACGGCGCTGAACATTCAATCCCAACGCAGCTAGTACTGGTTCCGCACAGCGCCGAACTTGAATGTTCAATCGATCTCGACATACGGTGCTGAACGTTCAATCATGACACGTAGTCCCGTATGGCGCTGAACGTTCAATCATCATACCACGGGCTACTCCCCCACGTCGCTGAACATTCAATCGCGGCAACATATGCCATACTAGTTCCACACCTAGGGCCTGTCATAGGTCCGGGTAACGGGTCCGGGTAACCCGCGCAGGTCACAGGTATGGTACGAGTATATACCTGTGACGCATGTGAACGATGTTCGACACGCCGTGACACAATGAGCGGGATCGTTGGGCCATGACGTGTCGTTGCCGTTGTGGCCGATGTCGCGTGCTTGGGGCGAGAGGTTTGAGGGGGAGTGACGAGAGTATAGCAGCGACTGCACAACACGCACGATTTCGTGCGCGCTGCGTGGTCGCTGCTGCACGCTGACAGCGGGGGTGAAGACGGGGTGGGGACGAGGAGGTGGAGGTGGAAGTGGAGTTGGAGGTGGAGGTGGAGGGGACGAGCAAGGTGGCGGGGAGGTCGTCGTCTGTGGTCGTGGTCGCGGTGGTGCGCAATGTCGGTCATGTCCAGTGACCCACAGGTAAACCTGCGCGGGGTACAGACCCGTTGCCACAGGTCCGATTTCTTGCGGGCTGCGTGGTCGCTGCTGCACGCTGACAGGAGGGAGGTGAGGATGGGGTGGGGACGAGGAGATGGAGGTGGAGGTGGAGGTGGAGGGGACGAGCAAGGTGGCGGGGAGGTCGTCGCCCGTGGTCGTGGTCGTGGTTGCGGATGTGCGATGTCGGTCGTGTCCAGCGACCCATGAGTAAACCGTTCCCACGAGTCCATACCCCACACACGGGTACCCGCACCACCGAAGATTCAGTTGCGACATACGGCGTTGAACATTGAACGTTGAACATTGAACATTCAAATACTACCCGCTGTCTCACAAAGCGTTGAATATTCAAAATGCGCATTTCAATGGCTCATCCTATCTGGTGTGCGCTCAGGAACACTCAATTGTTCCGACGGTAAACATTCATGCGCGAACCAGTATTATACGGTAATCAGTGTTCAAGGTAAACTCGAAACGATCGCATCACCGCCGGGGGATTCAAATTCTGCCCACAAGACTTGAAAATGAGCACGGAGATGCAGCCGTATCTCCGCTTGGCGGTGTGCATAGGCCCGAAATCCTTCGTTATCCATGACATCTGGCCGTTCATTTGTGTGACTCGTCCACCAGTTTGCGTGCCAGTCCAAGTACTTGAGGACCCTCTTCATTTCTTCGAAGAGAAGACTGACCTCTTCCGACCACCTCATGCAGCGCGCACGGGAC
This sequence comes from Leccinellum luteum, assembly GCA_038091855.1. Classification (NCBI taxonomy): domain Eukaryota; kingdom Fungi; phylum Basidiomycota; class Agaricomycetes; order Boletales; family Boletaceae; genus Leccinellum; species Leccinellum luteum. The sequence goes on from JBBPPG010000688.1 coordinate 6,802, forward strand.
CTACACCACTCAATGCGTAGTGCTGCCGGTGCAGACACAATAAGTTCAATAATGATTGGAAAAAAATAGATCTACGCACAATCCTGCATCTCGGCGTCAGAGTCTGATACTCCAGTCACAGTATATATCCACGATAACTGACGGCGACCTTCCGACGGTACAGTCAATGATGCGGATGGATCCTCTGCTGCACGCAGATCGTCGTCTTTGAGAGTGCGGAATATCTTCTCCCAACCAACCGCTCCAAGAACATTGGCAAGCGAGCCGACTGCCACACGCGCAGCCCGGTATCTTGTAGAGCACCTCTTGATTTTGTCCTCAATTACCTTCATCGTATTGCGTGCTCTTGTGTTCGCTCCCTGGCCGCGGATGTTGCTTCGGTTGTAGGTCGACAGGTATGCACGTAATCGAATGTATCTGCGGATTTCGTCGAGTGTATCTAGAGCTTGCGCGTAGCGTAACTTGAACTCGTATTGATATAGACGTGAGTCGATCAACGTGCCACGTGGGACTTGAGATGGCAACCATAGGCTGACCTTTGTGATATCGTCTGGCTCGTCCCCGGTCATTTGTAGCCGTGAGACCCCGGGCATGTACAGTAACTGGATGCTACGCCAGTTGGTGATTTTCCGTTGAAGCGTGTTCTTGTTATGTTGAATCTTAGCTCGTTGACTATCAGTTGCATCAGACCCCAGATTGGATGCATCAGTCGCAAGCCTCCGCCTGATGGGAAGATCAAAACATGCATGGTGGGCAGGGAAAAATCACATACTGCTGTTCCTCTAGGTCTAACCCCAAAACGATAAGTTGAGTCGCAGAAACATCGGAATGCAGAGTACTGCTCGACCCTGCTTCCTGCTCAGCTGCCTCAGCTTGTGCGAGTTGGAGGTTTACTTTTGCAGAGGTGAGCTCTGAAAAAGGGAATCAGAAAATCCCAGTGAGCGGAAGAAAAAACGAGAAAGTGATCATCACGTTACCTTCGACACGCGCCAAGAAAGGGTTTGGTTGATCTCGATCAGCTTCCCATGCTGTGACCTCGGCCAACCAGACAGAGAGTTGGTCAGTAGGGATGCTGGACTCGAGCTCCATTAGTGCGGCTTGATGGACCGTATGCTCTTTCTTGGCCTCTTTCATTTTCTTCGATTGCAAGCGACCTAAGATATGAGTCTTTGAGTGGCAAAGGCATGAAACTGAGATAACGATCGTTACTCACCGAGTGCAACCAATTTTTTCCAGTTCCAGTCACCGAAGAAGTCGTCCAACGTGTCACGCCGTGTTCCCGGGCCCATCTGTTTTGTGCTACTGGATGCAGGGTTTATATTGGCCCATCCACGCTCCACTCCTTCACCATCCGTCCGCCCGACTCCAGGAAGTAGATTGAGGGAATACGAGATTTGACACGAAAGCTTATGAGCATTGAGGTGGAATTTGGGAACGACAAACTCAAAGGCTTTGGTGGTACGATCAATGCGCATGGTTGATGGAAGGCTGTCCATACGTGTCCATAGCTTCTTGTTCCACTGACATGCGATGTCATATGAGACGAAAATCTTCTCCACCGAAATTTTGTGCAGAACCGAGAAAAACAGGTAATCCATGTTGACGTACCTAGTACATATATAATTAATAATGACTCCTGGCTAGTGTGTCAACTCACCTCTCCCCTTTCTGTAAATCACCTACGGCATTCGGTAGTTTGAATCCGTGACGCGCACAATCAACCGCGCCGATTCCTGTTGCCGCGAGACCTCGTGATGGCTTCGTGTCAGCAAGGTTGACGGCTGTGTGGCCAGTACATTCACTTTTCTATTAGGCCGTTAGCAATACAGTTATGTGATGTCCATGTCAGTCACGGTGGGCATACCTCTTGAGCCTCGTCTGTGCGACTATGGAGCCAAGTCTTGTAAGGTTTCTCTTCAACAAAGTACGCACATCCATTATTGAGTCCCGGATCAGCCTCGTCGCTTGACACATCCTTGCGCTTCATCCGGAAGTCTGCATCGATCGAAAAAAATTGAGCATACAACCAACTGGAGAGACAACGTTAAATAGCTAAATTTCAAGTGAAAGACGAGTTACCGCTTGTCTGGGGCAACCTGAGACAGGTCATGAGGCATATTCCTGCCAGGCTGAGGACATGCTGGACACACTAGGGTACACGATCCCGGAGCAGTCATAGTGTCCCCTGAACCTTCATATGGGCGGCCAGTGCGTTTTAGTAGCTTCAGGTGACGCCATTCGTGAATGACCCGAAGAAACTGTACGTAACGGTCCTGCGAAAGAAACTTTAGAGGAAATAATTGGCGTTGATACACAGTAAAGAAATACTTGCCTTGAGGGCGCTAAGACCAGTGTTATCACTCCTGCGAGCAATTGAGTGATAAAACTCATATGCGGAGACCTTCGACTCGAAAGATAAGAGCTGGAACTGTTCGAGTACACGAAATGTTGCTGCTGTTGAAGGGTCAGATACAGTGGCAGGGAACCAACGAAAACGAAGCAATTGTCGGACTGGTGTTTGGGCCATTTCACATCCACAGAAATCGATGGAAACCGTGTGTATGCCATGACTATCGATCACGACAAAGTTTTCTTTTCTGACGGGGACCAGGCAATTCTCATTGGCCCCATGACCGAGTTGAACTCGAAGACCGAGATTCACGAGTGAGTCTTGTGTGAAGTAAACCCCGTTCCACCTCTGAGCTTATGGTTAGCTGATGCACTGGCAGTTTGAGTACTTTGTCGTTACTTGCCTTGATTGAATGCAGTGGATTAAGATGATGATTCGTGACCATACAGGGTCCACAAAACAGGTTCGGGACAATACAGTCGGAGCATCTGTAAAGGGAACCAACTTCACCACACTGCCGACACATGCTTTCGCCTCCTCGACCCTCTAAACGTAGAAGTTCATCGAGAAAAATATCCCGATGCTCGAGCCATGCAAACAGAGGACGGTCCTTAGAAGTAATGTTAGCAGGATTATAGAGTAGACTCGGATATGAAACTCACGCTTGTAAAACGTTTTCGTTGAGTTAACACTGGTGACTCAAGTGGGTCCTCGCCATCTCCGAACAAATTTGAATTCTCATCAAACCCGTGAGCAATGGTGGCATCGTGACCCAGCTCAGTCATGGGAGTCCCATCCTCACATGCTACTGCCGTGTTTTTCAGGGAAATGTTGCCATCACGAACACGGTAGCTTGTGTGAGTCACATGTTGTGCCGGACCAGGTTGGGTGAATGGTCGGAACCTGGCATTCAGTCTGGGGTTGCGTCGCGCTTTGGCCATAGTCTCGATGAGAGGGGAGGTACTAGATGTTAGAAACCATATACCGTGACGGTGGGCAAGCGAGAGGAAAGGGATACTATTGGCATCATGATGACTGATCAGTCTGTGTACATGAGAGAACCCTGAGGGGAAAAATGGTCGTACTATTAGAGTTCAACTCAGTGTTTGAATCCATGCCGTGGCCCACTGGGCTTGTGGTGGACTGATAAATTAGGTATAGCACCACATGATCCGCAATTTGATGCTTGGTCTTCTTTACGCCGCAGATCGTGTCCGAGTCGGAGTTCCAGGCAATAGAGGCATTGATGGGCCTTGGGAAGTGATTAGACCAAAAATGATCATGCCCCATCCGTGATAGCAGGTATTTAGCTCGAAATTTGCAGCAAACAACGTGCTGCATGACAGATTAGTATATATCGTAGGGTCTTAGAAGGCTGCCTCACGCTGGCAGAATGGAGAACTCTATGCATACGCCACGTGACTCAGAAGCGAACTGTCCAGAAAAGGCCACTACCTGTTCGCTTCCCCAACTTGAATCGGGACAATCATATCGCCAGCCCGGAAATGATCCTCTCAGTACTATATAAATATTCACCGTACGTACTGAAGCTTCATTCCTCCAAGTCAGTTGTCTATACTTTTCCAAAGTTGAAATGTCGTCCATAGGTAGCCATCGTGATTCCGAGTCATCCAGGCAAAGGAGTCACGACACAAATGCACAGCTAGGTACGCTAGTACTAGTATACATTTCGATGAATTGTTTTCTCCATTTTGACCCATTTTGAAGCTCAACTTGTTGATCTGCTCGAAGATATGCGCCTTGATGGACGTAGTTTGTTATCAGTGATTGAAGAAGAAGCCAAGGATCGACGCTCGAAAACTTCACACTCTAGTAGGTGTAGTACAGATCGTATCATTATAGATGTATGTTAATCAATGCACAATCAGGCAGAAGCACTACTACGAACGGCACGACTCAGACTTCCCACCAGGATTTGTCGCTGCCATGCTTGCTCACTCTGCCACAAGCTGGAAACACTGATTGTATTCCTGACGAGTTCAGTGTGCAAGAACCCATACAAACCTTTGCGCCTACCCCACCAAACATTCCTGCACAAGAGGTTCAATCTACTCTGCGACCACTGCGCTCTGTGCTCGTTCCACCATCGAACTCTGCGAGTGGCCCTTGGAAGCGCTCCTACCGCGGAATATTGTTTCCCATTCCTAAACCAGGTTTATCTTCTAGGCCTCCATTTTACTGTGTTACTAAGGGAACAAAAGTTGGTATATTCGAAACATGGTATGTAATTCTGGTTCTATTTAGTTGCAAGCTAAGTGGAGGAAAAGGACCGAGGCTGCCAACTACGTTATTCGTGTCAAAGGAGCAGTGCACCGCAAGGCTGACTCCATCGACGATGGGACTCGCATGTTCGAAGATGCCATTGACCGTAGTGGCATAGAGATTTTGAACAAGTACTAGATGTTCATGTACTGTACTGTCCTTGTCCCGGGTATGTATCTTGGCACCTATACTGTGTATGTGACACGTTACGAATAAATCTCCTATGACACACTCAAACTAATCCGAGTCAGTGAAATCATAGTCAGCTGCAATTAGTTGGCAGCCGACAGTGGCTGACAGTAGCCAACTCGGATCCCGATTCCCAACCAATCCCTCAGATACATTGTATTGATCACTGGCTTGGTCAGGGACTCGGAACCATTCAATTTCACTGTGCTCACAACGTAACTATAGCCTGAGTCTATAAGTACCAAAGGCTCAGAGAATTTGGCAATAACACCCGCACCTACCCACCCACTTTCACATATTTTTCTGCCATACTAGCTCATTGCATCATCGCCGAAATGCCAGCACCATCTTGGGCGACAAAGGATCAACAAGTCTGGCTCGCCGATTACCAACAAAAACATTACTTACCTCTAATGGCCAAAAGAAATTATACAGGTTTTTGGAATCCGTTTTTCGAGGCGTTCGCTGCCAGATGGCCTGAGCGCGAACAGTTGTTTCCTGGCATTCACGAAACCAACCTGACCCCTGAACAAAAAGAGCTGCTTGCGGCAGCGATAAAGGAACGCAAAAACGTGAGTGAATACCGTCAGTAATGAAATGTAAAATGGTTGACGTATTGCTGTCAGAAACTCACCAACTGGATGCGTGTACACTCCCGGCCTAAGAAGCCTGCCGGCGTTATGGGCAAGATTCCAGATATTCTCACTGACAAGCAGGAGGGGCGGCACTTATCACCGCTTGAGATCTTCTCGAAGCTGTACTACAAGTCGCATGTAAAGGACTCAGTGAAGGCAGCGTGTCCGAGTCAAGACACAGAGGATGACAAGATACCTATCAGTGTTGACGTCATTCGCAAGGCAACGATCACTGCATGGGAGAACATGCAACTGCATGAGCCCGACAAAGCTCTGGTGGTCATGGCCGAATATAAACGACGCAAGGAGGAAAGGGAGAAAGATCTTGAAGAACGACTCGGAGACAATCCGATTCTGACGCCAGATCAGATTGCCACGTGAGTACTATGGGTTATCCTTAGGTATTAATACTTACTTCACCCGGTACTATAGTGCAATTCGACGGGCCCCACCAGTACTCATCAATGCTCTCCAGAAGGTGAAAAGAAGCACGGGGTGGTCGTTCACACTCCTCTTTGGTGGGCCTGATCCCGATTTAGGTGGAATATTACGTTCGGGAAGGTGCGTTATCATAATCAGTATATTATTGAATCCGTTTCTCATTCGAAGTAAGTATTCACTTGGGTGATACAGAAATTGGGGGAAACTTTGGAGATTGCTACGTCGAGTTTGACGAACGAGTGATGAAACCTTACCACTCATTCCTTGCGCGGTTGTATCGTAAGTCTTATCCTTGCAATTGTTGTCATTCTTACATTAACCATCATTGATCACCTGTCCGCCATCATAGCGGCTTCAGGATCTGAACGTTCATGTTCGGCTACACCAGCGCCAGGTGCCGAACATCCATGCATGGCTACACTGGCACCAGGTGCCGAATGTTCTCCGGCGCCGGATGAACGTTCACACACGGCTAGTACTCAGGCTACCCCAGCACCACATGCTGAATATTCACACACGGTGACGCGGATGCCGCAAGCAATTGGGGATGATAGCTCACACGTTGCGAACGGGCCTTCACAGTTCCCGACACCTCCCGCCGCCTTGTTTCCACCCCCTGCTTTGAACTTGTCAGCGTCCCCAGGCCCACTCCCTTCCTGTGGCCTGTCACTATCTGAGTCAGGTCCTGTCGTCTCTGATGGAATCCAGCCATTGGCATGGGCCTTGAAACCAGACACCCCATTCTCTTTCAATGAACTCTACCATCCACTTCCCAGTAACACTCAGATCCTCGATCAATCTATCGTGCCGTCGTTCACTGCTTGGCCCCACTCAGATTCATTGTCCAACAACATGTCATCCAACAATCACAATGTACCAACCACTGGTGGTCTTCCTGTTTTCCGGTTCCCTCAATTTCAAGCAGTCAGTCCTCAAACCAACCACACTCAGCCCACAAACGAGCAACTCAGAGAGAACTCCATTGCTAGCAATGAACCAATGGCCACATACACAGGTGACACGACACACCAATCTTATCTCTGCCTTGTGTACTAATCAAAGGTTTAGCATTAGACACTTCACAGTTACGCCAGGACTGCACCCAGTCAACCTCATTGCAGAAGAGGGTAAGCCCTCCAAACGAGACAGATTCCAATACTCCAGACATAGACTGTGGTCGGGGCAAGCGAGTACGCATTGCATCGAAGCGAGCTGAGGAAGCAAATTTGATTGGGACATCAGGGTAATACACACGCGAGTGACTATGGTCGGGGCAAGCAAATAGTTGAGGAAGCAAATTAGATTGGGTTGTTCCGGGTAATAAGGTCGTGTTGGTGCGCGCACAACGTGATGTGATATGTACATAGTATGACTTACAAACATAGAGTTCCATGACTATCAAAACCGTTGATTGACTTATGACAATACTAGCACTACCTAGAAAACAAACATAGCGTAAGGAACTTAGCTCACACTCGACGAGGTGCGCTGTTGGTAAAATGATGAGACTTGGAAGTCTCGTCGGTAGACTCAGGTGATGGTCCACTCGGGCTCCAATCCTAGTAATTAATCCTCCTCTCGTCTCGTCTCTCCGCCCTGCTCTGGAATCCTGTCTTAATCCAATCACGACCTAAGTCACGGTCGCACTATCGTCGTGTTTGCCAGTGCCCATCCCTGTTTTGCTCGCTTGCATGGTAGTAGTGGCAGAGTCACACTGAAAGTGCACACTCTTGATGTCCGTTTGAATCGTAGTAGTATGATCATACTCCCTGTTGGTCTGCTTGACGTTTCAGAGCACCGTCAGAAGGTTCATAGACACTTACTTGAATTAAACTTAGCATGTAGCATGTTAAGCACGACAGAAAATTCCTATGACTCATGGCATCACGTGCATCCATAACACACACAAACATATCATTCGGTGAACGCTAACATTCACACTTCGACAGCGGCGCACTCGACAAAACAGGTATCTCTACTCAAGTTGATCAGGGGATGTTGGATATTTCTAGTTAGTGAACATTCAGGTTGGCAGTGCTGCATCACATGCTCAACAAAATAGGTGTGTACTGATTAGGACGCTGAACATTCAGTCACGGTGCTGAACATTCAGTGAACGTTCAGGATGACACTGCCGTGCCGCATGCTGAAACAAACAAATCGTTAGGTACGTGTTGATCATTTGAAAATTCACTCAAGCGGATCAGGAAATGAATGTTCAGTGAACATTCAGGTCGAGAGCAATGGATGGCATCCACGATAGCAAAACAGGTACGCGCTGATCGTTTGAACGTTCACTGAACATTCAGGCCAATCAGGTCCTAGAACTGAACATTTAGTGAACATTCAGGCCGACGGTGTTGTACTGCACGCTCGCTAAACAGGTTAGTAGTGCCGATCATTTACTGAACGTTCAGGTCATGTTACGCTGCAAAACAACCGTGTTCCCCCGAGCCTACCATGCTCAACCACCCCCCTTCCGCTTACATTGGACAAAACCAACAGACGGCGAGCGAGCGGGAGGGAGACGCTGATCAGTTTCATCGTGGAAAGTTTGGTAGGTTACCCGACACGCGTGATAAGATGGACTAACAATCTACTACTAGATCTACAGCCACAGGCTCACCAAAACAGGAAGGATCGACAGCCCCACCGTGTGCTCAACCAATTGCCAGTGGGCAGGATGCTGAACGTTCAGGCTTCTGTGAGTTCTGACAGCGAATGCTCGACAAATGGGGCAGGACACCAGCACTGAATGTTCACGCTAATAGGTACCGTGCCAGTAGGGGTGCCCGATCGATAGGGCAGGACACACTGAATGTGATGGCGCGCTTGATAAATGGGCCAGGGGGTGCTGAACGTTCATTGAATGTTCACGCTAATACTGTGCGGAGGCACCTGGGAAATCTGGTAGGTGCTGAATGTTCATTGAACGTTCAGACTAATGGGGCTGTGCGCTTTCTGGCAGGGTGCGCTCGACAAATCGGGCGGGAGGTGCTGAATTTTCCGACTAATGGTGCCGTGCGCTCTGGCAGGGCGCGCTCGATAAATGGGGCAGGGGGTGCTGAACGTTCATTGAATGTTCATGCTAATAGTACCGTGCGAGGGCACTCGAGAAATGGGGCAGGAGGTGCTGAATGTTCGTTGAATGTTCAGACTAATGGTGCCGTGCGCTCTGGCAGGGCGCACTCGACAAATTGGGCAGGAGGCGCTGAATGTTCAGGCTAATAGTGCTATAGTTTACTTGACTCGTTCAGTGAATGTTCAGGTAAACATTCAGTCCCGGCAATCGAGGATTGTAGGGATCGAAGTTCCACCAATTCTCGACAGTTGTAGGGTAAATGAAGGTTCATTATTACAATACTGCCTGCCTTTGGCCCTCGAGGCGAACATCACGAACCATACTAAAGCACTGGCTCTGATTACGAGGTTTGGTGGATGTACGAGTTGTTGCTATCAAGCAACAGTTTTTTGATGTATACATGACGAGCCTAGAGTTCTGGGATTTGGCGGAGCAGTTGGTGGACCTTAGGATCAAAAGAAACGGTGAGTAACTCACAACGGGTCTTTCGGATACCCACCTGATTTTTTTGAAGCGACCCCTCATCAGATATGCAATATCTACGAACTAACAGATTGGGGGAAAGGGCAGATGGTTATGGGACTTGACGGTTGAAGCCAGTGGTATATGGGTTGGGGAAACGAAGTACGAATTGTGAATACTCCAAGAAAAGTGAATTTGAATGGTAAAGGAATGGCGGGGAAATTTTTACGTAGGAGCTTGATGATATACTAAACGAGAAATTGAATAAGCGAAAAGCATTGGCTTGAACTGTAACAACACTGAGTCAAACATCACAGCAGTCCATGGACTTACTTGTGCAGCGAAAGGGGTGTTCACATCGAAAGAGTTCTGCAGCCGAGGGAGAGATACTATGCGTGGTGGTAACGGAGACAGGCGAAGGAAGTATAACAAGATTCAAAACAGCTGATGGAGAGGTACTAGAGACAACACTCCAAGAGCCTACAACCCCACTGTCGCTCGAAGCGAGGTGGCGACGGGGCGGCCCAAGAGACGCGGAGTCCCAGAGTGCTCTCGATGCGACACGAAGTCAGACCACCGAGAATTGTGCGCGACACGTAGTCGGACCGCTGAAAACCAGAGAGCGACGGCTGGACTTGGAGCCTGAGAGTAAGGGTTGCTGTGCTCACTTTTGAGCGAGGACACAGATACTTAGGGACAGAGGACGGGACGAGAGGATGACGGGAATAGGAAAATTGTAAGTGCCTAATCGGTACATACGAATGTGCTGTCACATTTGTGGTGTCACGCGTCACAATCCTCTTCCGCTCTTGCTCAACAGTGAGCACGTCACCTCGACCGTCCTCTGTGGCCTCTCTGTGCCCTCGCTCAAAAGCGAGCACGTCACCTCAACCCTCTGTGTCCTCGCTAGCATTTTAAGGTCCGGTTCGGTCCCGTTTTTTTACCTTTTTTGGTGTAACCATAACCCTAACCGGTTATGGAAATTAGACATTCAGCATTGGATCAGACCGAACTGTTGGAGACCGGTTTCGAACAGTCATATGCAGTTACATAGCCGGTCTAAGTCGGTTTCTTAAAAACCGGTCAAGCGATCACCTGCCGCCTATGGCGGGTAGGCAAGAGCACGGGTGTGGGTAACCCGTGCGGGTCAGGGTATGGGTACAGTACGGGTCAGGGTGCGGGTAGGTAAATTGGGTACCTGGTACCCGCCCCTTGTCATATGTACCTGTACCCGTGGGGTAACCCGTGTGCAGGAGTGACTGCACAACGCGCACGATTGTGCACGTTGTGTGGTCGCTTCTGTTCACAGCCTCCATCCC